>CAUYSK010027578.1:0-90718 GCA_963575035.1 Avahi laniger
GAAAGAAATTAATTGGACAACTAAAAATATATAGAAAAAATTAGCCGGGCATGGTGGCGCATGCCTGTAGTCCCAGCTACTCAGGAGGCTGAGGCAGGAGGATCGCTTGAGCCCAGGAGTTTGAGGTTGCTGTGAGCTAGGCTGATGCCACAGCACTCTAGCCCAGGCAACACAGTGAGACTCTGTCTCAAAAAAAAAATAAATAAAAATAATGCAGGGGGGCTGTGAATGGGTATACATGCAGTAGGGTTGAGCAGTGGGTGATGAATACTGCACATCAAGGTTCTTTATGTTATTTTGGTTACTTTTGTAGGTTTTTAAAAATTTCCCTAATAAAAAGTTTAAAAAAAGAAGAAGAAAGAAAAAATGTGAGGTAGCAATAATAATAATAATAAAATTAGCAATTATCCCCTCAATTCCCAAACCCTCACCTCCTGGGTAGCCCATTAATGTAAGAAGATTCACAGAGTAGCAGTCCATTTGGCCAGTCGAGAGTCAGTTTCCAGATTATATCTTAATAGAACTTTTCAGGTACATTTACAATAACTTTCTATTAATTATTCAGACAATTTAAAATGATCCCTTTAAGTTAAATGCTAATTGTTTTGATTAGACTTTTTTCTAAAATGTTTTAAATCACTCCCTGCCAGAGGAAATTGGGTAGTAACAGCTTATCTGTTTTTGTTTTGTTAATTGTGTGACTCAGAGACATTATTATGAAACCTCGGGCACTGTCCGGGCTGTACTCCAGGCCCGAGGGCTATTTCATTATCTGGGGCTGTTAGTGCTAATTCAGAAGCTCAGAGGCTTTTATTCTCTTCTAAGTGGAGACTACACACTTCCTCCCTTGGTGCTGCGGTCAGCTTGTCTGCCTCCCGCCCACGGACTGTGCTCTATTCTCCGCTCTCCCTTTCACACCTCTCATCATAGCCTAACAAGGTGCCTGGCACACAGTAAGCACTCAATAACCATTTATGGAGTCGAATTAAACCCAGGAAGACTGGAAGTTTGCCAGAGGAAACAAAATAATTAAGCTTGTTAACTCATTAACCTTAATTTTAGACACATCCCTTAAGCTCCTGAGAGCAGTTTGGGAATTCATTCATACCTGAGTTCCAAGGGGTTGAGGTTGTCAGGAATCTGGCTGCTGAATTAAATGGGGGTATGGCTCTATTATATATTAAAACATGTGTTTGCAGGCACGAGTAAATTGCTGCTAATTTGTGCAGCAGGAAGAATAAAAGTAGCAAATTGATCATTTCTACTTCTATAATGAAGACCATGTACCCCCAGAATGTGTACAATTGTTATATATCAATTAAAAAAAGAGAATAACCCTTGATTACCTTAAATATAACCCCGACTTTCATTGTAGCATACCAGGGTATGAAAGTATTGTTTATGAAATTCAAGGCTACTTGTTGAAATTCAAACACATTCTTATAAAAGAAGACATATTTTGACTAAAACAGAATTAGGTAAATTGAGTGGAAGCAAAAAAAAAAAAAAACTCATAATCTTTTTGTTAAACACCAAACCAGATCCAGGAATAATCTTATTAATTTGTTATTCTAATCTCATGACATATTAACATAATCTTAATTTAATTGGCCTTTCCTACTAAAACATTTTAACTGTGTTTAAAAACTACTAGAGGTAAACTAGGAGATACACTTTAAATGCAGCTTTCGTAGGCACTTAATTATTTCTCACTAAATGTAGTTTTGCTCGTGCACAAAACTTTGGAGTCATCCTAGATTCCTCTTGGTCTCTTCTCAAATCCCATCTACCCGTAAATCCTGTCAGTTCTGTAATACCTTCATCTCAGTACCTCCACTGCTGTGTCCTATCCAGGTCACCACTGTCCCTCTCCTGAGCTTTGTATTAGCCTTTTATCTGGTCCCCTGCTTCCACCACCGTCAGTTCTGCGTCCAGCCGCTGGAGTGATTATTGATAGAGCAGTTTCATCGCCGCTCTTCCTTGCTCCGTACCCCCCAGTGGCTCCCATGACACACAGGTCCTCATGTCGGTCCTCTGGCCCCTGCCTGCCTCTCAGGACTTATTCCTCCAAGGTCTTCTTCAGTCGCTCTACTCCAATCACATGGGCCTCCTTTCTGTTCTTTAAACACACAGTAAATATTTGTTGAATGAATGAATGAATGGGTTCTATAATAATTATAGTCAATTACAATTTGTATAGGCTGTGTGCTAGCCCAGCCCAGCCCAGCCCAGAGACGCTCTCTTACCCAGCTGATATCAACTGCTGTTTTTCACACCTTACTAGGTATCAGAATCATCTGGAGGGCTTGTTAAAACTCAGATGGTCTGGAGTGGCCTAAAATTGTACGTTTCTAAGTTTTTAGGTGATGCTGGTCCGGGCATATACTTTGGCTTGAAGATTCTAGTGTGGAGGACCAATTGACCATTCTCAGCAGAAATTTGGCAAATTTTGGCCTAGTATTCCTGTATGCCTCCATGGGTAAAAGATTAATTGCACATATATTTGGAAGGGGGCAACCCTGGACCTCGTTTTTTGACACTTAGCCACAGGGTGGCCCCCTAGCTCCAGTAATTCCTCCTCAGGGCCTCATTTAAAACACCTTTTGTTATTTGGAGAAGTTCCAAGCCATTTCTCTTTAAAAAAAAAAAAAAATAGCTCTAAGACCAGGAGTTTGTTATTACAAAAAGAGCAGATGCCCCACGGGACATGGTGGTGGTTTTCTCAGCAATGTAAGACTGTGTGCTCTGTTGGAAGTCACGATGTCTCAGATGGAAATGACACAGGAAAGTAGATTTGTAAGTAGGAGACGACATTACATCAGAAGATGAAAGGAGATTTCATTTTAGCCCACAAGAAGGGATCATACCCAGGACACACTTCCACCCCCAGGTAGCCCATGGCGCCATGCTCACAATGGACACTCCTCCATAAGCCCTCACCCCACAGCCTACCCCCAACTCCTGTCACTGTGTTGGAGAGAAGAGGACCTTTCCTTCAGCTTCTAGCTGCACTTCTCCAGCATCTTCGCCTCACTCCCAGATAAGGGGGCTAGGGACCAGCAGGAGTGAGCGACAAGGATAGGGACCAAGGGCCCAGCAACGCTGCCTTCCTGGGCTGTCACACCTGGCCTGGCGTTGGAACCCGAGAAGGGCAGCTGGGCTGGCAGCTGACAGCTAAAGTGGTGAGTGCTGGAGAGCTGGCCCAGGGAGGCACCATGAGTGGGCCCCACCTGTGGGTCCTCGCTCTTCATCCCGCACACTTGCTCTCCTGCTTCTCTTTCTCTACGTAGAGTGAAGCCCAATGTCATACGTTAACGGAGCCTGGAAAATGCATCCAAGTGAGAACATACAAAGGTTAAAAACGGCCTCCCATATTATAAGGGGACTCCTCTCCCAGGAAGATGATGGCGACTGTAAAATGCCTAAGGACTCTTTGTCTATTAGCCATGTTCTTCAACAACGTAGTCACAGCAGTTTAAACACCTTCACCTGTGAAGAGGCAGTAGCTCTTCTTTCTCAATGAGGGCTGACTGAGGCAGTAGAGTGACTGCTTTGGGTACTATTGGTAATTTTAATCTTTGTTTCCGTTTAAGGTTTTTGAGACCTTTGCTTCTTATCACAAATATCATTAATTTCTCGGTTTTCCACTCATTAGAGAGAGAGAGAGAACAGGGCAAGTGCAATCAAATATTCAAATAGCTATAAAACAAATTTTGCTCAACAAAGATGGTGACAACATAGAAACAAACTCACTGGCTGGTAGGCAGGAGCACCATGAGAGGGTCTGAGATATTCATTCATTCACAACAGCCTGCATTTGTCATGCAGTGGGGACTTAGGGGAACCCAGGCCTTGTCTGGAATGGGGCATGCGTTCTGTGAGCAGGAGCTGTGGCCGACCCTGCAGAGTGGCCACTCAAGGGCCCATCTAACTCCTGTCAGGAAGGTGTACCCTCCTGAGCTACAAGGCTGAGACCTAGAAAGTGCTTTCCCAGACATCCTTGCAGGTCTGCCACGCAGAGCACCTGTGTGAAACTCAGAGGCTGCACCAGGGAAAGTGGACGTGCGCGATACGAGATAGAGCTCTGCTGGGAGAGCAGACTGGAGCAGCTCTGGGGGAGGGTCCACTGCCTGGTTCCTAATGTCCCAGGTGTGGGGTGGTGGGCAGCAGCAGAGCTGTTGTCAGAACGGTTCTAGAGCTCTTATCTGTATGTTCCTGGCTATTAGCAACCCACCTGTTTTTCTATCTCTCTCAGAAATTCTGTTTGCTCTTTAATAACATCCTGTAATCAATGCTCTTCTGCTTTTGGTAACTAGAGTAGATGCTGTTGTGTGTAACTTGGACCTCTTACCAAGAGAGTGCTCTAACCAAACCGGAGATACTCAGCATGGACTCAAGAAGATGTGTCTTGACAGTATTCTCTCCAAATCCCCTGCAGTTGTGAAAGAATGTTATACTTTCTTCTAGTGTTTGTTCACAGTTTTGACTCCTTTTTCTGTTGGCCTTGATGGTTATCAGCCAGAGGGGGATCCCTGACTGCTGGTTTGTACCCTCTGTTCCCTCATCCAGTTCCTCAAAGGTATTCAGGTTGACATCCAGCCTGAAACTCTTCCTTGGCACTTTTGTGGCACTTCTAGCGCTGTCATTTGCATGTCTTTTGACAACTATTACCATGAGAACACAAACACTGTGGAGAAGTAAACATGTCAACTTGCACGGTTCAGAATGAAAGCACAAAGTACAAGTGTGCCGCGACACGGAGTCCGCGGCACAGCGCGCCACGGGAGCTCTCGCGGGGCCCAAAGCGCAGGATCATACTTGCCCTACGGGCTATCGGATGTTGTAAAAAAATCTTTGTTGACTCTGTCCTTGAATACTGTAATTTCTCACGTGAGCAGCTCTATCAGCTTTGCTAGAACAATACTAAGTGTGGTATACATGCTTTTATTGTACAAAAGGGCAGATGGCAGGAAGTTTGAAGACAGGGAAGTTGAAAGCCACCTGGAGATACTTTGTGTAAATAACACTAACTAGACAGGGAGAGAAGGCACTTGTGCTAAGAAAGGGGCGTGACGGGGCGGCCCGGTGGTTTGCAGCCTTGGCTGTGCATTAGAATCACCTGCGACTCTAAAATGCCAATATCCAGGCCCAAACCCAGACCAGTCTCTGTGGGGCAAGGGCTGGTGTTTTCTTAAGCGTGGGGAATGCTAATGAGGCTTCAAGGTTGAGAACCACTGGAGAGAGCTTTCTACTCTGCCCTATTTAGCCTCATGAGTGTGGCTTTTTCTCCTCTCTCCAGTGTTGTCTGAGGCTTCAGGCTAAGTAACCACATAGATTTTCCTAGTTAGTAGCATTCTTGGCTGGAGACAAGCTTCTCATTCAAAGACTGTCTCTCCTAAGAGAATTCAGATACTTCCAGACAAAATTCAGGTTGGGGAATCTTTGATTCTTAGTAGAACCATGCATAGTCAGCAAGGTGAAAAATATAAATGATGATTCTGTAATCATCCACTTCACAAAAACCAGGGTATGAATTGCATTGCAGTTTTGTCTAGGGCAAGATCACCTCCTTGGCAGACCGAGTACAAACAAGAGCAGATTTCTCCTGAGATGAGGTCATCCGTGGCTCTTCTAGTTAGAGATTTTTGGGCAATTACCTAGAATGGAGTTTTCCAGCAAAGTCCCTGAGCCAGGGGTGCCCACAGATGCTGACGGTTCTAGCTCTTTGGTTCTCAAACATTCACATGCCGAAGAATCAGCTGGGAGCTTGTTAAATGCAGAGTTCCTAGGCCTGCCACAATGCTGCTGACCCAGCAACTCTCAACCTTGGCTGCACATTGAAATCTCCTGGGCAGCTTTAAAAATACTGGTGCTTGAGTTCCCCCAGCCCCCACCATAAATTTTGCTTATTTGCTTTGGGTATGGCCTGGGCATGGGGATTTTCCAAAGTTCCCACAGTAGTCTACTATGCAGCCAGGCCTGGGAACCACTGGCAAGAAAAATGCCACTGCGGACTTTTATTTCTCTTTTTCTTTTCCTCCTGGAAAGTCTTTTTTCCTGAATTTCTTTCACATTCCATCAGCAGTGGAGCAGAAGAGTAGAACTCGGGGACCATCTAGTCCAACTCCCTCAGTTTGCAGGAAGGCGAACTGACCACCCAAGGCCACAGGGCTATGCAGTCAGCCCCAGGGTGCAGCCTCCTCCCTCTCTCATTGCCCTGCCCCCATTGCATTGCCTGCTAGGAAACAGAGGGAATTTTGTATGAGGCAAAATGCTACAAAACATTAGAAATAAGGAATAATATAATAATATTATATTATTCGGTCCTTTAAAGATCTTTAAAAGTCTCCATCGATTTGTAACTTCATACCAACTTCCATATTTACAAAGTGATGCTGGTTTCCTAGGGGCAATTACTCATGTTCTCACCAGACCACAGATGACTAAAACTGGGTGTGCTCTTGTACCTGACTCTCACTCTCAGGGACAGATTGGATTTGGATTCTGATGGACAGGCTGAGCTTCCAGGGAAGTATTTTAGCAATTGATCGTTGCTTTTCTTTTCCTAATTCTCCATGAATATGTGTACTTCAGGTATCTTGTGTGTATCAGGCTAATGCCTTTTAATGCCTACTAGCAAAGTGGAAATTGGTCAGATCAGGGCTTCCTGGACAAGAGACTTCTCAGCTAGCAATTTGTTGAGGAAAAGGCCCTGATATGCCTGCCCACTTTCCTTGTGTATAGGGGTGTGGGGGTAGGTGCTGCTAAAGAGGGCTGTTCCCCTGGGGAGTCCTGCAAGGGGATGAGTATGTGTATAGTCATCCTAAGATTCATCAATGCCTTGCCAGTTTTTCAGTGCCCCATTTTGTAAAGAGAGTTCATTTTATAGAGAACAAACTGCTGGCAGGAAAACCATCCATGCATTTCTACTGTTAGATTCAAGCCACCTATTAGCATCATACCAGTGTCCTGGGGAGGCTCAATTCTTCATCTATTTCTCATTCCTTCCTTCCAATTGTTCCACAGACATTGATTGTGTGCCTATTATGTCGTAAAGTAAGTGATATAATAATAGTTTTAGGATTGGGTCACCCCGGAGGGAGCTGGGAATTTCTGGGCCTTGGAATTTCTGCTGGGCAGTCCCTGCCTATGGAAAGAGATTATCTGACTGTTTTAGTGGAACACTAAAAATTCAGCATGAAATGATAAGTTTATTTTCCCCTATTTATATAAGTATATAAAAACACATTTGATTTCATTATTAGAAGTACAAGTTTGCCAAGCTCATTATTTGAAAGACTTGTTCAATTCGACTTATACATGAAAAGAACTTAAGCCTTCTAAAAGGAAAAAGCCCACATCTATAATCAGTTTATACAGAACTGGATAAAAGATAATCCTGCTTAAATCACAAGAATATCTATTCTCAATTCAAGAATGAAATTTAAATACAATCTTATATTTATCATTCTTCACAATGACAAATGATAACATAGTTCTAAAGAATTGCTGACCAAGAAGATATACAAATGGCCAATGAACACATGAAAAGATTCCCAGAATCATTAGCCATCAGGAAATGCAAATAAATATCACAGTGAGATATCACTTCAAACCCGCTTGGACGGCTATAATTTTAAACAAGACAATAACAAGTCTTGGTGAGAATGTGGAGAAATTAGAACCTTCAGGCACTTCTGGTGGAAATGGAAAATGGTGCAGCCGCTTTGGAAAACAGTCTGGCAGTTCCTCAAAAGGTTAAACACAGTTACTATAACCTAGAAATTCCACTCTGACGTGGAATCGTATAGGTATATACCTAAGAGAAATTAAATCCTCAGTATATGCCCAAGAGAATATACTCAAGAGAAATTAAAATATATGTCTGTACAAAAACTTGTGTATGTAAATGTTCACAGCAGCATTATTCATAATAGTCAAAAAGTAAGAACAACTATTAACTGATGAATGGATAAGTAAAATGTGATCCATCCATAAAATGTAATGCGATTTAGTGGGAAAAACACGTATTGATACATGCCATAATATGGTATGCTAAGGGAAAGAGAACAGTCAGAAAAGTCTATGTATTTTATGATTCCGTTGATATGAAATGTCTAGAATAGGCCAATCTATAAGAGACAAAAGGTGGACAGTGGTTGTCCAGAGCTGTAGGGGACTGAGAGGGCAGAATGGAGAGTGACTGCTAATTGATACGGGGTTTCTTTTGAAGGTGATGAAAATGTTCTAAAATTGACTGTAGTGCTGTTTGTACAACTCTGTGAGTATATCAAAAAACATGGAACTAGGCACTTTAAATGGTATGGTAAATGAATTATATCTCAAAGTTGTTAAATTACAACCTGTGAACAGTTGATGGTTTTTCCATGTGTGTCTAATTTTGTGAAGCTAAGATAAGGAAAAAATTGCAAAAAATGAGGATAATATTTTTTTATATCCAAACAGAATTTATGGAAAACCAGATATAAATATTGCTTAACACCTTTGAATTGAGAGACAGTACTTTAACTCTGCTTCCCATAGTTCATGACAATTTAGAGAGATTTCTATTCTAATTGCACAATTTTGCTTCTCTATTGCTATGTCACAAATTATCCCCAAAACTCGTCAGCTTAAAACAATAATAAACATATTTATCTCACACAGTTTCTTCAGGTCAAGAATTCAGGAGTGGAGCATCTTGGTGGTTCTGGCTCAAGGTTGTAGTCCAGATGACAATTGGGGCTATAGTCATCTGAAGGCATGACTGTTCCTGGAGAATCTGTTTCTAGTATGATGCACTCACATGACTGGCAAGTTGATGTTGACTCTTGACAGATGCTTCAGTTCCTCCCCATGATGACCTCTTCATAAGACTGCTTGAGTGTCCTCTCAACATGGCTGCTGGCTTCCTTCAGAGTGAGATCCATGAGTGAGCAAGGTAGAAGCCCTAATGTCTTTTATGACCTAACCGTGAAAGTCATGCATCCTCATTTCCACAATATCCCATTGTTTACACAAGTCAGGCCTATTTGGTGTGAATATTAATAGAAACTAGACAAAGCATGAATACTAGCAGGCAGGGATCATTGGGCGCCATCTTGGAAGCCTTCTTAGATATATGCTTTAGTTTATCTCCCAGCTAGTTAAAATTTCAACGAGTCAACCAACAAACCTCAGGCCATTTTCCTTGTCCAGAACATTCATTGTCTTAGGATTGGCATGGCTGAGCCTTCTTTCCTGAGCTGAACATTACGGTGTAGTTTATACTTGGCTTTCACTAAACAATACCAGTGGCAAATGGGTCAGGAGAGTGGGGAAATATGACATAATCTTTAGAGCTGGAGTTGGCAGACTTTTTCCACAAAGGACAAGATAGTAAATTACTTAGGCTTTATGGGACAAGAGGCAAAATCAAGGATATCACGTAGGTTCTTATACAACAAATGAGAAAACTCCTGCCTTATCTTGCCCTGCACTATTTGCCTGAGGTGGGCCATCCCCAGTGATGGTCACACCTGACGTGCATTTGGCATCAGCCGGAGTCATTCTCAGGACAAAGAACCACTGGCCTGATGGGGAGGGGCTTGACCTGGGCCACTGGCCAGAGAAGTGAAGCAATTCACTGAGTTGCTGACTTCTAGCCTGAGATTCCACTGCTTGGAACCTCAACTGTAGTTGCCAACAGTGAAGTCCTCAACACTTGGGGATGGTGACAACATGGGCCCTGGGCAGGGGTGAGATGTAGCCACCAACCAGGAAGGCTGGTGCTGGGGGCAACAGGGGCCAGGGTTGCATATGACTTTCATGGGCCTTGGCATTTTTGCCTTCATGGACTCTTCCTCCATTAAAAAATGTTAAAAGTTATATTTTATAACTGTGTTAGTATAAAGACAAATATAATCACTGCTAGGTTATGTTATTTTTCATACGATTTTAAAATAAATTATTTTCACAGGCTCCTAAAAGCATTGTAGGCTATAGGCCCTGTGAGTATTGTACCTTGTGGGTAAGTCGGCCCTGACTTGGTGGAGGGAGACACCGAAGCGTGGTCTCTGTAGCTCACATGCTAGTAAGCTGGAGTAGTGCCCATGGCCGTACAACAACAGGCAGTGGGCTGGCTTTGGCCTGTGGGCTGTAGTTTGCTGACCCTTGCTCTAGACGACCAAGCTGCAATTAGCTGAGAGAATTTGGGTGGGGGTCACAGGACACCTGAGAAAAGACATGGTCATCCAGAGTGACCTATATCCACTACAGAGAGTTAGACCTGCCAGATGCTAATTAACTACTCCCTCTCTTGTTTTTTTTTCCTTCTCACTTATGGAAAAGTACATAAAACATAAGTGTACAGCTTGATGAATTATCGCAAAGCAAACACTCATCCAGTTCGAGAAGGAAAACATTGCCAGCACTTCCAGAGGCCCCTTTCGTTCCTCCCAGTCACTACCCTCTCCTTTCATCTGAAATAACCTACTAAACTGACTTCTATGCTCTAGGTAGAAGTTTGATGGGTTTTGACTCAGTATAAGCAGAATAATACTGTGTATAACACTGCACTCTTTGGCATCTGGCCTCATTCATCCCTGGCCACTGTTGAGCATTTTTTTTGGAAGAACTAAATGGAGTGTTTACCACTCACAAGACCTTGGAGCCACTCTTTTGTAATGAGATTGGGTCTCTTAAAGGGGCTTGGCTGGAGGTGGAAGGCCTGTGAGGTGTCAGTGCATTGATGATACAAAGTGCCTAGCAATGAACTCAGATGCCTTGTTAGAGGAATGCCAGAGATGAAAAAATCATCACTGGTGAGGCTGATTAAGAAAGTTCCTCTTGACTGCAACCCTGTTGCCTCTAAACTGATTAACCCATACCTATTAACAGGAAAAAAAGATTTATAGGGAAGACAGACTCAACATGCTTTATGCTTCATGTTTTGAGTGTGACTCAAACCTTTTAACTGCAGCTTACCCCAGGAATTCAGGGCTGCCACATTACAACCTCAAAGACTGTGTAACTGCTCAGGTCCTGGGGGTGTCATCCACACAG
Source organism: Avahi laniger (assembly GCA_963575035.1). Lineage (NCBI taxonomy): Eukaryota > Metazoa > Chordata > Mammalia > Primates > Indriidae > Avahi > Avahi laniger. Next base: position 11,044 of record CAUYSK010027578.1, read on the forward strand.
AACTTGATGTGGATGGTACCCCATGGAACTGCACGATGTTGCAGCCCCACCGGTGTTAACACAACCAGTTTCCTGGATCTAGACTACATTTTAACTTAGCATGTGGTCTAGATTTATGGATGTTCATCAGTTATAAGGGTTTACGCAAAAGGCTCTTCTAATTAGTTAAGTGTTTGGGTTAATCCATTAACCACAATTTTTTTTTTTTTTTGGTCCAACTCCTTATGAAAAAAAAAAACTTTCTGAATAGATGTAGAACAGAATAGACCAAAATGATTGAACCTGTATTTGATGATTAAGAGAATCTTAACTTACAGGGTCCCCTTTGGGTGTGTGTGGGGAGAATGGGGTATAGTGGGAAAGTGGACAGTGGCTACATTTTGAACATCAATTCTCTTCATCTGGAATATATCTATTAAAGGGAAAAGATGTTATGATCCTATTTATGTGAAATGTCCAAAATAGGCAAATCCATAAAGACAGAAAGTAGATTAGTAGTTTCTTTTCGGGGTGATGAAAATCTTGGAATTAGATTGTTGTGATCGTTGCACAACTCTGTGCAAATACTAAAAACCACTGAATCATATACATTAAAAGGATGGATTTTATGGTGTGTAGATTAAATCCCAATAAAGCTATTATTTTAGCAAAAAAGGGGAAGTGATACTGAATCTTTACTGACCTCAGGATACCCCTGGAGCTATTTCTTCAAAGAAGGAAGACCATGCGGTTTATGCATGATTTTCTTTTCCCCTAAAGGCAGAACTTGGGGACAGTTGTACTCTGGAATGAGTTTATCTGTTATAAACCACACTAAGAATCCCAAGGATATCATTTCAGTCTCATGTCTTGCTCTAAATAATCCTAAATCTACTAAAAATCCAGCCCAACACTCTTTGATATATCTCTCCGAAGATAAATAATTCAGGTTTGAGGATCTGATTTGAGAAATTTTAGGATACTCAGTTCCAACTCTCTGAAAAGATGAAAAACCAGTGGGGACTCATGGCCGTCTTCCTCTGAGAGGGTGACATTTTATTTCAAGTGACTTAAGCTTCTCCCTCTTGCTATGTACTCTCTCACTCACCGAGAGCCCCAAGTAACAGGGCCTTCCCTAAAAGTGTGATGAATAAAGGGTCGAGTGTGGGCTGAGAGTCAATCCCTGTCTAGAAGACAGGGTGTTGCAAGGAATTAATCTGCATCTTGGATTGCAACTTGGAAGGATATAGCTAAAGGGAGAAAATAGTGAATGGAAAGCTTCTTTAGTGAGAAAAGGACATTCAAGTGCATCCTAAAAGTTGTTTACCAAGCCTCCTTCCTTTTAAACAGTTGTCCAAGCATTTGTAGAACCAAATGTTCACAACAGATACACACTCCTTACTACACAGGCAGGGATGGGCACAGGGGGCCCACGAGTTGAGATAGGTCTTCCTCTCTGTCTCTCCAAGAGGCAAAGGGATCAAATGCATGTGTGCCACTTGTTGCGTTCAGACACAGGCTGCTTGGGAACCTTTCCAGCCACTGTGTCTGACTTGAGAGCAAACACCGACACTGCACATTCCATGTGGCAGGTGCTTTTCAGAGCACTTAATATGTACTAACTCATCTAATCCTTACAGTAGCCTATGCCATTGCTGCAATTATTCTCCCCATTTTGAATATGAGGAGAGTGAGGCACAGAGAGGTTATTGTGCCCAGGGTCACACAGCAAGCAAGTGGCAGAGCTGGGGCCGGAACCCAAACAGCCCATGTTCCTCCTCATTACACCGTCTCTGTTGTTTGCCTACGTAATTGAAACTTCCTTTGCGCAGACTCAAGTGGCCCACCAGATCAGCGCTCTTTCTGGTCACCTGGGAAGAGGTGGCTTGAGCATGTGGAATTGCTTCTCTTGATTTGGTTACATGGAAAAGCTGAATTACCGAGTACTCTCTCCAAACCTCCGAACTCTCTCCACGGAAGCAAACCAAGGCAGCCACACTGCAGGGTAGGAATCCAAACTGTTGTTCCTAACAGGCTCCATCAGGCCCCTGATCTGTGCAAACTCTCTCCTCATCCAACAATTAACACCATTTCCTGTATTATATGAAGAGCTGGAAATGTCCAGGTCAGAACAGGATCTGTTTCTTCAGAGGCCCCAGAGTCCGGAAACCAAAGCTTCCAATGTGAGTTTGCAGGATAATCCTGTTATTAGAGGCTTTCAGATCCCCTAATTGTGCTGGAATGTGGTGTCATTGAAAACGAGATTATATAAAAGTGGACTGGGTGTGCTGGTGGCCATGGTAGAGGCATGGGCGGCTGCTCTCTTTCAGGGGCTGCCCCAGTGATTCTGTGACCTGGGGCATTCGTCCTTGTTATTCCTGCTTGGCACTTGGCTGACGGTAGATGCTTAGTTAAGATCTGTCAACTTAGTCGTCCTGACAAATGTAACTTTATGGAGCTAGGTGGCAAAACTGCCACTTTTTGCAAGAGCCGTGCTAGTGTGGAGTGGGAAGCCCTAAGCAGCCTGACATTCCCCAGTCGCAAGCTGGTGGCCACAGAAGGATGAGTGACATCAGCCCCCGCAGCAGGGGTGCCCACCGAAGCATACCTGCCCTGCCTCAGGGGCTCATGGCCATGAAAGGAGCAAGAAAAACAATCCCTTCAGTCATCCATAGGCTGTCCCCTGGAAGAGCAATAGCTCCATTAGCATGTGCCACTTAAAACACAAGAAAGAAACAAGGATCCCAATAGAAATACTGTATTCATTTTTGAGGACTGTGCTATGTTTTAAGGCAAGTGTCACACATACAAAACAGTCAAAGATGAACAGTATTTATGACAACATGTTAGAAAGAGAACAGAGGAGACGTTTCCGAACAATGAGAAGTGAGATTTCCCCCAGTCGGTTGCTGCTGGTCTGCTGACTCCTCTGTGTACTGAAAACCAGGGGGAGACAGGGCACCGTCTCTCTCCTCTTCTTGCCTCCCAGGGGAAGGGTGATCTGATTGTTACACAGAAGCACCCATCTCCAGACCGCAGCGCTCTTCCCACTGCAGGGCCAGGCCAGGATATGGGGTGGTCAGCAATGAGTCTTACTGCCCACCTCTACTTTCTACACTTTGTGAAATTCATCTTTAGAAATGGGAAAATCAAGATACCAAAGACATACAACTTGTAGTTAAATTCACCTCTATCCAAACTCAAACTTGCTTGGATTGGAGCTGAAACTGTACACACACAACACACACATGTATGTGGTTTTCATGTGTATATATTTAAAGATATACATATGTGTGTTTATACGTACACATGTATATGGAAGAAGAAAAAAGATTTACTGAAGTCCAAAAAATAGTGAATGTTCATTTGCAGTTTGGAATCAAACAATGTGATGGTTTCCCCTTTGAGAACAGAAGGGTATTAGCAACAGGCTCCAAGAGTGAAAGTTCCCAGGCACCTTGCTCATTCCTGGTCACTCCTGGCTTCGCAGGAGACTGGAGCGGCTGAGCTGGTTTAAGGAGAGCTGGGCCTTCCCACTGGCTGGGTCAACTCTGTGCCCCGGGGCTCTTCCCCACCCTTCCATGCAGGCACGTGCCCCCGGCTTTAAAATGGGGGGCACTTGATTGTCTCTGTCCCATCTGCCCAGGCTCGTCACGATGGAGCACCATAGCAAAGGTGTGTACCCCGTTTGTAGGGCCCACAACAGCAGGGAAAGCGAGGGAATGACTGAGGCCGAACATCTAAGACGTTAATGGCCTGTTGCGGGGTGGCAGAAACAGTGCCCGAGTCCGGGAGTCACAGCGAAGTCAGGCACCTGGAAATGTGGTAGGAGGTGGGATAGCTAATTCATTAAAACTGGAAGGACCTCAGGAAGAGGCTACATGTGATGACATCAAGTACCTACAAAGAGAACAAATGGCATGATAGAAGTTCCAGTGCGCAAGGACAACAAAGCCTTGCTCGTAAACGCTGTCTTCACCAGGAGGCCTCCGTGGAGAAAGCTGTCACTTAGGTAAAAGAAGACCATTCGGTGTCAGCACTGAATACCTAAGAAGCGAAATGGTTGTTTTTCATAGATTTACAGAGTTTGCCTCACCGAACCCCTCTGAGGTAGGTAAGAGGCAGACGATGTTAGCCCCATTTCACAAATTGAGTAAAGTGAGGCCCAGGACCTGCTACAGGTCACACCATAGATACGCACCAACGGCCACAGTCAGACAACAGGCTCTTGGGTCTTCCCACTTGCTGGCAACACACTGTCTTCTCTGCGAAAGCCCCTCACCTGGATTAGAACTGAGTCAGCAGGTAATTAGAGGAACGTGGACTGTTTTGCTGATCATCTTAGACTTTGATGTACTGGCAAGAAAGGCATCTATCTGTGGAAGTCAGCCAAAGCCTGGGAACCCAGGAATGGGGTTACTCTATCCCAATTAGTACATGGGTTTATTTGGGTGGGGGGGTCGTTTTGTTTTTGCTGCAACACAGCATTTTAGGGAATTACAATAATAGATTGATAAACCAACAAGGGTCCTGGATGTGATGACTACGTCACACCTCTCCAGAGGAGGAGGCCCTGCTTTGGCCTGTTGCCAAATCAGGGTGAATGGAGATGAAGCTGCAGTGTTGTCAGAGGCCCAGGCCCTGGAAGCAGAAAAGTGCCCCAGGGCTGGGATGGAAACAGGGGCATTTGTGTGTGTGCCTTTGTCCTAACTAGGGCTCACACACACACACACACACACACACACACACACACACACCACAAGCTGCACTCTTTCCTTTGTTTGACCTCAGAATTTCCATTGTTTACTTAAGGCTACTGACCAGAGACCCCAGCAGTGCAAATGCCTACCCGGAATATTTCTAACTTGACACGGTGCCTGCCTCTGGTCCCCCAGCATCCTGTGAAGCCCACACACCTAGCTGTAGCACAAACTCTTTAAACACCTGAGTCTCAGCTCAGCAAATTCCAGCCACAGCTAAGAATTTGGGAATTTTTCTAGTCACTACAACTCGAGGCAATACAACAGATGGACTGTGATCCCCCTTGGCTTGCCCAGAAAGCACCCGCTGCAGAGCTGATGGGGCAGTGAAGAATACACCTGCATTTTTCCAAGCTTTAACCAGGACCCCAGAAACCTGCTATTTCCCAAGGCTGGCAGCTCAAGGGGGTGTTTCCAAGCAGAGCCCTGGTGTACACGCAGTGGCACCTGCACATGGATCAAGCCAAATGTCAGAGTGGCCTGGTCCTCGGTGACCAGTTCCCACTGGGGAACCAGTGTAAATGCTGAGAGGTAATCCTCAGACCAGTGATGGGCCAAAGCATTGCTCGAGAGGCTAAAAGTCAGCGAGGGCAGTGCCCGTGTCCATGTCCTGCGGCTGCGCTACCAGGGCGGGGCGCCACTGCTGGCAGGCGAGCCCAGAGCTCAGCCCCATCACAGAACTGACTCCTTGGATTCCAGTTCCGGGGCGCTGGCTGCAGGGACAGCGGGGTTCTGGTGTGTCATCAAGGGCGACGTCTCCTCCTCAGACTTGCAGTTAGGGATGGCTTCCACTTTCACTTCGCTCAGTTCCTGCTCCCCTTTCTTCATCGCCTTCTGATTCAGGTGGTGGAGAATGCCTGCGCCCAGGGCGTCGCCTTCCACATTCACCACCGTGGTGGTGCGGTCCCTGGTGAGGAAAGAAGAAGGCAGGCGTCACATCCGGCACAGCCGGGAGCTGCGGGGGAGCGGCCCTGTCACGGGCAGCCAGGACGCTGCCGCCTGTGCATGGAGAAGGGGCACCAAGAGGCACGGGAAAGTTGTGACTGTGCACACTTCGAAGGGCATTAGGCTTTACTTTAAATTGATTTTCTTGGAATGTTTTTTATTATTATAAAAGCAATAGACCCTCATTGTAGAAAACTTGGAGAAAAGAGAGGTATAAAGAAGCAAACGAGTCACTCACCCTTAGTCCACAACTCTGAGTGAATCGGGATTAACATTTGATCTGTTTTGCATGTATTTTATATGTGATAGATGCCATCACATAAAACTTACATGTATTGGGATAATAGCATAGATACGGTTTTGTGTCTAGTTTTTCTTCCACTCGGCATTGCATTTCCCTTGTTTTTCTCATTTCAACCCTGCTTCACTACTGGACATTAATCTTCTTATGCGTTCCACACCGTCGACAACCGCCACCTCACAGAAAAATAGCACTGACCTTTCTAGAGGACACTCGTCTTGCTACAGATTAGCCCAATAGCCACCCCCCGTCCCTGGAGCTCAGAGAAAGTGTCGTGCCCATTGTGAAGCGAGGGGAAGACACGTGGTCTTCCCTAAGGGCAGTGGGGAGCTGAAGCCCCGCAGAGCGCAGTTGGCTGTGGAATCAGAGGCCACAGGTGGCTGCAGGGCCTTCGGGTCTGTACTGGGCAGCCAGCTTGGTGCCCTGTTTCCCTATTCCTGGCCAAGCACCTCTTGGTGCCCCTTCTCCATGCACAGGCGGCAGCTGGGTGGGGAAGGAGACAGGGCCGCTGTCACGGCTCTGGTCCTGTCCAGCCAGCCAGCTCAGGAACTTCCCTCTGATGAGGGGTCTGGACAGTGCGAGTGTCTGCTGCACACTTCACCCTCACTGCTCTCAGGAGCCCTCGGGATTCCGAGAAGCCCATGTAAGTTGGGAAAACTGCCATTGCCCACCGCAATGGGCAGGTCCGTGAGCCCTGTGCCAGGCACTTGTGTTCAGGTCCTCTCATGCCTGGCTGTGACCACCCCGGCCAGGAGTGTCTTTCTTCACTAATGTTTACCGAATGCTTTACCGCATGCTCGGTATTCTGTGTGCTGTGCCTGTGCCAGCTCAGGTAATCTTCGCCACAGCCCCGGTGTCGATTCTATTAGCATTCCCATCTTACAGCTGAGCAGACCAAACACAGAACAGTCCACATTACACAACTCCCGGATGGCAAAGCCGGGATTTGAACCCAGGCACCTGGGCTCCAGAGCTCAGAGCTCATTTTCTTACCCACATGCTCTACTGTCCCAACATTAGAATTTCAGCTGAACTTCCCTATAAAACAGGTATTATTTACACCTGCCTAAGGTATCATGCAACCCAAGCAATCAATGCCCAGAAACTGTTTTGTGTTTGGAAGGCGGTCTGGATCACACCTCCTTCCCTAACTCCTCCTCGGCTGAGCCCGAGCCCAAGCCACTCACATGAGCATCGTTCATCGTCTCTGCCTTCACAGAAATCACTCCTCGGACATTTCCAGGCCAGGGACAATCATTCCTGAAGGACCACTGCTCCAACAGCTTGTTAATCCTATGCTGCCAACAACTCCATACACCCCTGTCCATCCTGGGCCTGTGCCGAGGGCCTCGGCCTTGTATCCTCACTTTGCTGGATGCTATAGGCAAGCTCTCGGCAATGACATCTCATGGCCATTCGTGGATGTTCATGGGCATTTGACTCTCATGTTGTTCAGTTTTTCCTAGCTCCAAATCTTGCCCTGCCTTGCTCAAATGCAGGACCGTTTACAAGGCAGGGAGTGATTTCCAGTTTCTCTGCATGCCCCAGATCTGGCAGTGTCAAGCTCCTCCGGAACTCAGTACAGACTTTTTCTGGTGTCCTTAGGACTTGCTACTTACACAATCCAGTCCACGGCCAGGATCAGAGAGAGGTCATGAGTGGGCAGCCCGATGGCCTCCAGGATAATTGCGATGGTGAGGACCCCTCCAGCCGGCACACCCGCTGCTCCAACACTGGATGCTGTGGCGGTCACTCTAGGGGACAGGAAAGCAGGGCAGCCATTAACACAGAGCATGGCGTGGGCACAGAGAAAAGCAGACCGTGGCAGCCAGGGCTTGCACACTGAAAACCACACCACACAGCTTGTGCCTGCGAGACGTGATCCACTGTCCTCAAGTAACGAGTCCCTACTGTTTTTTACAGACAAAACACCGAGTTGTGGCGAGATTGGTTTTTGAAAGGAAATCACAAGAAAAACCTCAAGTTTTGAGCCAGGAAAGAATTAGGAACTTACAGAATGGTGAAAATCTGCCCTGCGTTCAGCTCCACGTTGTTGAGCTGGGCGATGAACACCGCGGCCACGCACTGGAAGATGGCTGCTCCGTCCATGTTCACGGTGGCCCCGATGGGGAGGATAAACCTGCTGATCCTCTTGTCTACACCGTTGTTTTCTTCAATGCACTTCATCATGGAGGGAAGGGTTGCTGAGCTAGAAATGGGAAAAACAAACAGCCAGACGTGAGAACGGTCCCTCCCGGCCAGGCTAACATGACTCATGTCATCTCTGGGACAGAGCAATTAGTATCCCTCATTTCTGGCTTTCGTCTCTTGAAATAAGGGGAAAAACAGAACTGTTTCAAAGTTTCTATCACAACAAGAGCATTTGGCAACTCCCGAAGTATTCAAAATATGACTCCCTGGATTTACCTGTTATATTATTTACTTGGATTCACCTGTTCCAAATTTCTCAAGACCTACACATTGCCTCTTGGTGCAAAATGTTCCCAAGGACAAAGAACTATGTACTCTACATGTGCTTCTCCTCTCTTGAATGCTCTCCCCTCAAAAAAGTAAAAGGTAAACTGTGGATTGTTTTTCTTTTAGGCCAAGAAGTGGCTCTGCGCGTTTGGAAGGAATAAGGGAGTAAGCGGATAACCGTAAGAACAGACCTGCTCCCTCCGGCTGGCTCTGCAGGCTCCGCAGAGGTTCGCTGGTGCAGCTGAGAAATAGGTTTGTTTGTTTTAGTCAAGGCCAGAGACGCTTCTCTCCCTGATTCTTTTTTACCACCATCTCCTTGTCACATGAATAGCCATCCAGATGGGAGGAAGTGAGCGGTGGAGAGACAAAAACTACACGTGCTGCCGTCCTTTGAAAGTTTTCTTTAACTGGTTTGGAAAGATCAGTGTTTTTCTGAAGGATGTCCAGTGAGTAACACGGTGTATCTTTTGTGCTGAATTAGATAATCCCACAGTATAGTGGACCTCTAGAGAGCTAAGCACACATCCCTCGCCATGGCGCCTTGGCCTTATTTTCTAATTCACACTTCTAGACAAGGAGAATTGGGCATGAGCCATTCTAGAAACTTCCCTGCAATGTGTTTTCTTGTGTTAGGTGGGCTGTGCCTTTTACTCAGGCAAAGGTCTTCCTAATTAGGGCAGAGACCCAGAGTTGACCTAGTTAATGATCTGACTGATCACTGAGGAGCAAGAAGAGAGAGAAGTGAGTGAAGTAACCTCAGTGGATCAGGAGATGAAATAGAAACGCACCCAGAGGAATACGGAAAGGCTGTGGGGCTGGTAATTTAAAAAAAAAAATCATATGAAGCAGGGCATGGTGGCACATGCCTATAGTTTCAGCTACTTGGGAGGCTGAGGTAGGAGGATTGCTTGAGCCCAGGAGTTGGAGACCAGCCTGGGCAGCATAGCAAGACTCCTGTCTCTGAAAAAAGGAAAAAAAAAAAAAAAGAGAGAGAGATCAATTTAGAGTTTTCAAGGAATTAAAATATGTTGAGATGCTGATTGTGCATCTACCACTGGGCTCACCCGGTTCCATATTAATATGTTTGGAGCAGCTAATGGCACCCAAAACCCACTCACCTGGAACAGGTAGCAAATGCTGTTGCAAATGGTGTGAGGAGGCCCAGGAGGAATCTGAATGGGTTTTTTCGTGTGAAAACAAAATAAATAAGTGGCAGAACAATTCCTCCATGAATAACGTGGCCCAATATAGATGCAAAGATATATTTCCCCAGGCTGGTCACCAGCACAATGATGTCCTTCATTTCCACAATCTTGCTTCCAATGAGGAACATGATGCCGATAGGTACGTACCTAGGGCATAAGCACAGGGTACTCGTCGGTAAGGGTGAGGAGGTTGATGTTGGGAGTTGCAGGCCCTTCCTGAAGCAGAATGCAGGGACTTTGAACTAGGCCACCTTCATCTCTCCCTAGGATAACCTTGAGAAACAGAAATACCATCCCCATTTTACAAGCCATGAGACTGACTAAAACGAAGATGATCACTCACCATGGGTAACAGAGTCAGGACCGGAATCCAGACTTCTTTCCCCTTGGATACAGAATGTTCTTAACAGATGGATGCTACCAACCACTTGGACTCCCAGGTGGAAAGGCAAGGCACTCAAGGTCAAAGCCTCTGGGACTGTGAGCCTGACTTTTGGCTTTGCTCAGACTTGTTCTGAGAACTTAGAAACACAAAAGGCCAGTACCTATTTCACAGAATTGCAGTGATACAAAATGGAGCCAAAGCTGGGACTTTGGTGAAGTTTTAAATTCTTTGTGGTTTGGAAAACATGATCCCGTGGGAAAAAGTCACTAACAATGGCACTCTGGGAACACTTCTGGCGCATGAAGATTTTTTTAAAGGCAAGCTGGGAAGGAATGAATCATGGGAGTTACAAAGAACAAAAGTCAGTTGTTTTGAATTTAATATAAATTCAGGAAGAATTTTATAACCATTGACTTTATTTGTAAATTTTAATTATATAGGCAATAATGTCATACAGTTCAAACTTCCAGGGGTACGAAAGGGTGAATAGCGTGACATCTCCCTCTCACCTCTGTCTCCCAACCCCCAGTTTTTCCCTCCCTGGAGACAGCCAATGTCATTGGTTTCTTGGGTTTTCTTTCTAGAGATATTCTAAGCAGTATTAACGATTTTAAATCCCATAGTAATACATGAATACATTCTCCTTTCAAAAAATTAAAATATTACAGATTAGACCAAAATCCTTTTAGGCAACATCCTCAAGCCAAGGCCCTCCTCAGATAACCACTTCTACTTTCTAGGTATTTAGATATGTAGGTATGTATTTAAATCTATATATTTATTTTTCACCCTAAATTATGTCTTTGAGATATTTTCATATCAATATATAGAAATCTACCCTATATACCCTAAAAAATACATAACATAAAATTTATCATTTTAACCATTTCAAGTGTATAGTTCAATGGCATTAAGTACATTCATGTTGTGCAACCATTACCACCATCCAGTGCCAGAACTTTTCCATCATCCCAAACTGAAACTCTGTACTCATTAAATAATAATCTCCCAGTTCCCTTCCTCCCAGCTCCTGGTAACCACTATCCTACTTTTTGTCTCTATGAATTTGACTATTCTAGGTACACAAAAGTGGAATCATACAGTATTTGTCCTTTTGTGTCTGGGTTATTTCACTTAGGATAATGTCTTCAAGGTTCATCCACATTGTAGCATGTGTCAGAATTGCTTTCCTTTTTAAGGCTGAATAATATTCCATTGTATGCATATATTATATTTTTTAAATCTATTCATCCACTGATAAATACTTGGACACTTTTACCTCATTATTTTTAAATAATCGTCTTCAGAATTGAAATATCATAGGTTATTTTGCCATTGTCCTGCTGGTGGACGTTTAAATTGTTTCTGTCACTACAAACAACAGTGCAAATTGCCTCTGTGCCCACATGCTTGTGTTTTCTAGGTAGGGACGCCAAGAAATGGACCTGCTGAGCTATGGGGTATGCACACTTTAAATTTTAGTAGATACTGCCCAGTTGTTCTCCAAAGTGACTGTTCCAAATCACATTTCCACCAGCAGTCCAAGAGAATAATCGTCCCTCTGTACCAGTGGTTCTCATCCAGGGTTGATTTTGCCCCCAGGAGACATTTGGCAATGTCTGGAAGACAGCTTTAACTGTCACAACTTTAGGGGAACGGTGCTACTGGCATCTATTAGGTGGAAACCATGATGCTGCTAAATATCCTACAGTGCACAAGACAGCTGTCCACGACAAAAACTGATCAGCCCCAAGTGCCAAAAGTGCTTTACCTTTATCAATGCCTGATAAAACCAAATTCTCATTTCCCTGATTTCTAATGAGTTTGGGCATCCCTTAAAACATTTACTGTTCGTTCAGGTTTTCTTTTCTCTGAATTGCCTGCTCGCATACTTTGTCCATGTTCTAATAGTTTATTCAGTCTTTTTTCTTTTTCAGTAATCAGAACTCTTTATTTCTATGTATATAGTAAGTAAATATATATATATTAATTTTTTTCAGTAAGTGTCTTGACTTTTAACTTTGTTCAAAGTATCTTTTGTATGCAGACTTCTTATATTTTGATGTGGTCAAATTTAGCAGGTTTTGATGGCTTTTGCTTTTTATTATTATTTTTTACTTTTTAATTTTTTTTTGAGACACAGCCTCGCTCTGTGCTAGAGTGCTGTTTTGTCAGCCTAGCTCACAGCAACCTCAAACTCCTGGGCTGAAGCGATCCTCCTGCCTCAGTCCCGAGTAGCTGGGACTACAGGCATGCGCCACCATGCCCGGGTAATTTTTTCTATATATTTTTAGTTGTCCGATTAATTTCTTTCTATTTTTAGTAGAGATGAGGTCTTACTCTTGCTCAGGCTGGTCTTGAACACCTGACCTTGAGCTATCCTTCCTCTTCAGCCTCCCAGAGTGCTAGGCTTATAGGCGTGAGCCACCACGCCCGGCCTAATTTTTCTATTTTTAATAGAGGTGGGGTCTTGCTCTTACTCAGGGGGTCTTCAAACTCCTGAGCTCAAGTGATCCTTCCGCCTCAGCCTCCCAGAGTGCCAGGATTGCAGGTGTGAGCCACTGAGCCTGGCCTGGCTTTTGCTTTTTATATCTTCTTTAGGAAAACTTTCCCTGCTCCTTTATTTTCTTTTGATATTTTTACAGGATTCCCCTTTCTTTCCTTTCTTCCTTCCTCCTGGTTAGTTTAATCCAGGAGTTAGTAGTGTGGATTTTTGCACATAAAGTTTTGGAACATAGCCATGCTCAACCATGTTCAAATTGCTTATGGGTGCTTTGCTCTTACAACAGCAGAGTTGGGTAGTCACAATACAGACCATATGGCTTGCAAAGCTTGCTGACCCTGAGTCTAATCCATCTAGAAGTTATTTCTGTGGATAGTGTAGGGTAGGCAGGTGCTTTGGTTTTGGAGCAGATAATCAGTGAAGGAAAGAAAGCAGAAAGAGCTACTGCTGAAGATTGCCCTCACACTTGGTTGAGATCCCTTAACCAGTTAAAGCATTTAAAACACCAATTCTGTGTAATACTAATATGTACTTTCTCCCCCTGCAGTTAGATACACAGCAGGACCTGACTCACCAAACACCTGCTTGCATGACCAGTACATCTAACTGGAGGAATGGCTAAATCGGTTTCCAGATTGAAAACAAATGTCCTACTATGGGAATATCACTTTCTTTTCTTCAGTCAAACTTTAGAAGGATTTTAAACTAAAAAAAAAAAAAGGAAAAAAAAGCCAAGAAAAAAACTTAATATCTGACGAAAACTCTTTTTCCTTTCCAAAAAAATATCTTTCCCTACAACTGCAGTCACATGGAAGCGGCGTGTTTGCAATGATAGAGTCAGGCTTTGGAAGTTTTGGGTTAAGTGAGAGAAACACCACTGGTGGAGGCCCTACACTTGGCCTCCCCTTCAATTTCAAACCACCTGAAATCAGTCCAGCTCTCACCCAACTCCATCTGAGAGAGAAAAGTTCGGGGATCGTTAAGGGTTGAAAATAAGGAAAATGCTTTGTACGTGAAAGGACAAGCTAGTTTTTTACAACCGGTGGATAGAAGCTGAAACCCACAGGAGTCTGCTTTGGGTAAAACAGCAGGACAAAGCTTTGAGGGACTGCTAGTGGAATTGGTAAGATTTCTGAGAAGCTGCTTTGAGGGAGCTGGTCAGACTTTTACTTTTAGCCAGGAATCAATTGAATGGTTTTTACTGAACAATCATCCTTTCATTGATATTACACGAAGAAACTTCTATGAATTAAAAGCCTACTAAAAGAATACCATTTCACATTTATATATGTGTGGGGTAAAGATGGACTTGTCCTCCATGCTGTGAAATCCTAAGCAAAGGATCGCTTTGAAGCTTGAAGTCTATCCTTTTAAGATAAGTGAGCCTCATTTTATGTAGCAGATAGCAAACTGATGGAATTCATTGCCCCACAAGATGATATGTGGACATCGCATGTGACATGGGCTGATGGTAAGAACCCATAAATTGATCACAGTGATAAAACCACCGAGGGGTCAGTGTGGGCACTAAGGATGTGACTGGTAACCGTGCATGCCCGATTCTCTGAGGTCCTGGACGAGAGGAGAAACCGTCTCCACTTCCACCATGCCCCGTACCAAGACTGGCCTGTGGTGCATCAACCTCATACAGAGCACTGGGCCAGGTGGCCCACAGGGGTGACCTAGAACAGCAAAGTTGGGTTCTTTTCTGGATGGTAGGAGAAATGAGAGGGAGAGTAATGGCGGGGTAGCACTCACCACATAATCCACGACACCAGCACCATCGTCGCCTCGTTGAAAGCGTTGAAGAAACGGATGAGATCTTCCCCTTCAGAGCCTAGTTTTTTTAGGGCCACTCCTAACACCAGCGCAAAAAGGACCAATCCTAAAATGTTCATCCCTTCGATCTCGGTGCTGATGGGGACCTGCAGGATCAGAGGGGATAGAATGGTCCAAGTTTACAACAGATCAGTGATAATTAAAGATGTATTTGCTTGGTGTTTCCACCAGACCGAAACACTGTGGCGAGAATGAGAAGAGACTTATATTTTCTTTAACTTGTAGCGATTTCACAAATAAAAGGGTAAGAAACTTAAGGGAAGATGGAGTCTGAGGATATGGGGAGTCAACAAGCAAAACTTTCACCTAGTTGTTAACTCTGAAAGCTGTTCAAAAATGGCAGAGGACAGTAGAGAGCTCCCTGTCACTGGATATATTCAAGTAGGGGTTGGACAACTACCTCAAAGAATTGCTTTTAAAAGAAGCGCGGGTTGGTAAAAAGTCCCTTCAGATCATAAATCACGATTGCAACTTTGTCTCCTAAATGTCAACAAATTTTTGTTGTTAGGCCCATAAAGTCACCTCCTAGCTGACAAACTTCACAAAAGACTTTTCAGGATCAACATAGACTTTTTCAGTATATTCTTTCCTAAATCACTGACTTGAAATATATAGGTACAATGTATTCTTTATTTTTCCCAGCAATGCTGACTTTCATTACTGCAAGCACATATGAGACAAATATTTTATCCCATCAAAACATGTTATGAAATTCCAAACAGGAAACATACACCGGCATGGTAAAAACAGAGCATTTTTTCCATAGATCTGAGTTCTAGACCTGGCTCTGGGATTAACTAACTTCTCTGAGATTCAGGTTCTTCACTTTTAAGATGAAATGAATTGGACTAAATTAGTAGCTTTCAACTTTTTTTTTTTTTTTTTTGTTACATAGAACTTTTCCTTCAATCAAAGAAAGGCTGGTAGAACTCAGAGCCCCTCAGCCCTGGCGGTATAGAGGGGTATGTGTGGGCGTGGGAAAAGGCCAGAGTGCTTCCTTCCTCCCTTGACAGCCCTGTAGCACAGCATGGAAATCACTGGACTGAGTAATCCTTAGGTCCCCCGTCTCTTGCAGCTCGATCATGGAGGCTGGAACGTAGCTCAGTATCTGGCAAACAACAGGTACTCAAAATTACCACAAGTTTCTTTTTAAAGTCTTTTAGAAAAATCTATTCTAATTTCCAAATTACCTAGGAGACACCGAGGTAGCAGGTATGATTGCCATGAAATGTACTAAGATCCATGAATTCACGTATATCATAAAAACTGAGGGGTAGCTTCTCATTTCCTTCCAACTTTTCATCGTGAAAAATTTCCAATATAACAAAAATTGAAATATAGAATGATGATCGCCATATGTGGTGCTTTCGTTTATATTGATACATGTTACTTATAGAGGAGTAGTAGTAATAGTGATTAAGCAGCATCAGCTTTGGAGCCTTTCACTACTTCCGAGCTGTGTAAGTTTAGGTAAGTTACTTAACCTCTCTGTGCTTCAGTTTCCCCATCTATAAATTGGAGATAATAACAGTAGCTAATATTAATATATAAAGTTGCTATGAAGATTAAATATGTTACTATATGTAAAGTACTTAGACTGTGTCTGGCAAATAAAAACAAGAATTAGCTATTATTATATTAATGGAATGTTTTGTTGGAGATCATTCTAGGCTCACTCTATCTGGAGTGTGTTCTTACAATGTTTCAGTAATCCCAAAGAGAATAAGACTTCTGAATATCGCTGTTCTCTCCGAGGACTTGACCTATTGAAGCTGGATGCAGCTGAAAGAGCTGGGAGAGATAGAAGACTTAGTGCTTGCTCTACTATTTAGTCTGCAAAAGGACTTGAGAAGTCAACAAATGCTAGGATTCTACAATCTGGATGGCTGACACTTGGTATTGATCTTGGGGCTGTCCACTCCACTTTTTGTCCATGTTCTGAGTCTTTACTGGAATTAAGGGTCAAGATTCAATGCAACCAGAGAATTCAATTACTAATCAAAAGTTCATTTTAGTAGGTCTATAATTCCAAGGTGTGGCGTTCAAGGTCAGCCAATTCCAGATAAGGAACTGACTCTCTGACTTGAGGGCAATGGCAATAATTTTTTCCAATGAAAAGACTCCCTTTCTGTAGAGACAGGTGCTGGCAGGTGGGTTTAGAGCAAGATGTGCTAGACTGTAACACACCTGGCACTGGGTGGGCCTGGGGGACTACAGACACAACCTGAGCTGCATCCTGAGCTGTGCCTCTTGCGCTGCACCTTGGCATGTTCTGTTCCCACTGCCTAAATCACTCTTGCTCCAGGTCTCCCCACAGCTCCTCCCTCACCTTATCAAAGGCCTCCCTGACCACCCTTGCTAAGCACCCATCACCATCACCTAACACACACACACACACACACACACACACACACACACACATACACACACTCTTTCTCTGTATACTTGCCCTGCTTTAATTTTCTTCCCAGCCTATCACTAGCTAACATAAACTTACTCATTACGTGGTTCCCTCCACTAGGTGAACTCTGTAAGACAGGGCGTTGTCTGTATCGATATATCAAGCACTACTGTAGTCCGGCAAGCAGGAAGGACACCTAGCAGTTGCCAAATAAATCACTTTTTAATGAATTTACAATTCAATTAAAGCCTAGGAGGTATATATCCATGGCAGGTTATCACCTGGGATCAAAGTAGGCATGGAAAATAGAGCCATGGTTCGGAGCTGGGGCCTTTCCAGATGTCCTCGCGCTTCTGGGTCTCTGACTTCTCACTCTGTCACCAGCACCTCATCCTTGGGGACAAGGACCATTGCTGTTATGCCGTCACACAATCTTATAGCCACAGGGTTTATCAAAGCCTGGAAGCAGCAGGGACTCACTGCTCCTCTCTTTCTCAAAGCCTGACTCCTTGCGTTCCTGTGTTAAACTTACAGTGGGAGCGAGGCTATGTCGGCTGAGGCAGATGCTCACAGGTCACTGGCATTTCCAGTGGGGAAGTCAGAGCAGCCAATAAATGCCATGTGTGTCAAAACTTAAAGTTACTGCAAAGACAATTAGTGTTCTAGGATTTACTCATCATTCTTGGTTTCAAATATTCTTGATCAGCCTTGGAAGACCATCATTTCAAGTAACTTCTAGTGGGGATAATATATCCTACCTGTCAGTTGTCCTAAGGCTCAAATGAGATGACATTAGAGGGCATCTGTGCCATGCAGGTGACATGCAGAGGTGAGCCACTTACCTGGAGAGTGGGCCTAACTGACACTCACATCCCAATTAGCCCAGCTGTGGAATCCAGGGCTTGTCAGAAGGGGCCTGGATGGACTTCCAGCCACCCCCTCTGGCCAGAGTGTGGGAAGTGACACCTATCCTCTAAAATCAAGAACCATTGATTCAATCAGCATTTGTGAACTGGAGAGATAACATTCCCCAGGGAAGTTTTGGAATATGTGGGGGTACTTTGGTTGCCATAATGACTGTGGTGTCTCACTGGGAAATAGTAGGCAGGGTGCTAAGAATGCCAAATGTCCTGAAATGTTCAGGCACCCAAGTGCCAACTTCGCTGTACTCCCAGGCTTCTGAGCAACCCATCAGATATTCACATGGGGGGGGGAAACCTATTTATAATGATCTGAGCTAGAGCTAACTCCATTTTACCCATAGTTTTTTTTTCTGCATAGTTTTAATATTTACTGGATTTTCCAAGAATATTCAGTTAATCTAAACTGAAGGCAGACTTTATTTTGTTCTGAACTTTACCAAATGTTATTTGCCATTTTAGAAAATTGTGTCACCAACAGCCAAGTGCCAATAATAGGCAAGTCACTAGTATAACACATGATGTCAGTCTCTATTGTAGCTGTTGCATTCAGAGTGATTCTATGTTCATATACAAAAATATTTATTAATAAAAATAATATATTTACTATGTTATTATTTAATATAATAATAAAATCAAAAGCATTTAATATAATATATTGAATACAATTAATATTAAATATAATAATATATTTAATATATTATTTTTGCACTTATTTCAAAATGTACAAAAAAGCAAAAAAAAAAAGTGCCAACAATATTTATTTGAATTCTGTCTTACTGCTTTTCAATCCAAATTTATTCATTCTAAGTAGATGTAAATACCTGAAAACTTCATTATGTCTTCTAGTATGGTTATAACTTTACATGGGGAAATATGGATTATTTTATTATAAATCACTTTTATTTTTCCCTTATGTTGATTTTTTTTAAAAAGTTATATATGCAGGGGTAGGTTAAACCACCTGTGGATTACGTTCAGGATAGCAGAAGGGGTGTTATACACTACTTTACGGATCCTCTGAGGATCCCAGTGCTACAAGTGCAATGTGCCATTTGGCCATGTTGGAAAATAACTGAAGGAGCAAATCTCACTTGTGCACTTCAAATAGTCCATTTGAACCCCAAAGTTTTCAGCCCAGCTGAGAAAAAGACACATCATGTATATTCTTTCAATTAAGCATCATTAGTAGCTTTTCACACATTTTTCATGATATTATAAAGAGCTTTACCTTTTCTTGAGTTACGTTTCCAGAGCTGGTGTTGTGGGTCACCACTGTATAACTGGTTGCATACTGTGATCGAGAGGAAGGAAAACCACTGTTACTGTGCAGGTGAAGACCCACCCAGAGGACTGAGGGCATTGCTGGGGCCTCTTGCTACTTCCATCACTATTTACACTGAGTGTTCTGGGCATTCCTCACTTGGTTGGCTTGACAAGGGCCTCTGAAAACTGTACAAAAATTACATTAAAACCAAGGCAGTATGTACTTCAAGAGGCCTCTCCGGGTTATTTAGGGGCCCAAGGAAACTGGGAGAATTTCCTTACTTTCCTCGAGCAATGGTTTGGAGGACAAGGTCTGCACAATTTCAGCTGGTAGTTTGCTATTTCGAGCGGCCTGATACCTCATATTATTTGAATAACCCTGGCAGTAATTCCATAATGCCAAAATTCACTTTTCAATGTGTCATTTTATTTTCATTCATTTATTTATGCTCTTTGTTCCAGAACTTATTTGAGCATGACTGCTTTTTAGCATCTGTTTCCAATCTGTCTTGAGCCTCCACTCTGCAAAGCCAGGGATGTGAGGCAAGGTGGCATTTCCTGGCTGAGTCTTTTGGGAGACTCGCTTTTCAGAAGCGAGACATCTCTCCAGCTTTGGTCCTATGGTTGATTTCACGCGCTTCTGCATGGTGCACACACGTGTCTTTCGGTGGCAGTTCGAGCTGTCGAGTGGAATCTGTTAGAACACAGTCTTTCCTGATCCCTTCTAAGGGCACCTGGCCCTGAGCTGTCAGGCGGAGCCCACTAGGACCTCCAGACTCGAAGGCCTGCTCTAACCAGCCTTTGATGAGCTCTGGCTTCTCTCAGCTTGGATTAATCAAGCTGTCCATGATCAAGGGTGGCAGGGAAATAAACCCCACTCCACCCACTCAGTGACAGGCACTGAAAGCCCCATAAATCTACTTTTTCCTCCTACTTCACATTACATATACAAGTCCCTCCTGTGCTTATATGCAGATTAAAAAAAAATGAGAGGTTTTAAGTAGAAACAGAAAACTCCTGACTTGTAAAAAGCAATGAGATCAGATCATATAATCTAGACCTTTATATTCCTTGACTGTGTAAAGAATGGCCACAGGAATGTTACTTGCATCATTGTTAAAAATAGGGGAAAACTAGAAACGGCATGAATGTCCATCAACAGGGACTGATAAGAGGAAAATTATGTTACGCTCATAATTTTCTATGGCTAAAACATTATGTGGAAGGGTATTTACTGACATGGAGAAATAGAAGCAGTCTGTATAGTATGTGCACATATAACACTATGTGTATGTTTCTTTTAAAAATGTTGTATATACATGCCCAGAAAAAACATATCTGAAGAAGGTATACCGAAATGTCAATAATGAGTAACTCTAGGTAGCGAGTATGGGTAATTTTTGTTTTCTTACACTTTTTTGTATTTTAATTTTTTTTGCAATGTGATTATATTACTTCTATAATCAGAAAAAAAAGATAAAAAGTGTATTTTTTAAAATTCCACAATATTTAAGACATCCCCAGAATGTGATTTGAGGGTATTTGTTAGGTGATCTAAAAAAATTTGGGAACCAGTGGGACATTTTAGAGTTTTGTTTGTTCATTATTTTTTATTTGTTGTTCTGTTTTTATTTTTGTTTTTTTACTCCAGGTACCCATCTATAAAAATTTAGGCCAATATTATCAAGTTTTGCTAACAACATTATCCCTCCCTGTTCTACCTTGCCTAACTCTATAGCAGTAATTTATACATCCCCCACATGAAAGTTTCACATTTTTAGCAAAGTATCAAGCCTTACCGTCCGGAAAGCTGCAACCACAAGATTTGAGGGAACCAAGTTTCTGTTGGAAAAGAAAGCATTTTGTCAGTGTTCTTAAAATTCAGTGTGCAAAGTGTCTGCTTAGAGATATCCACTCCTAACAGCCTAACACGATGTTCTCTCTCTCTCCACCCGCAGCGATACTGTGGTCTTTTGCTTGATCTAAGAATACAACTGTGCCGAGCTGCTGGGCCACAACAGACCCTGTGAGTGCACCAATTCCTACCCTCATCTCCCTCATGGTACTTCCTCCTTGATGTTTAGGCTTCACTGTGTCCAACCAAACCATCGGCATCGCTCCTTTCACCTAGAGGTTGAGTCCCACTGTAGTGGTTTTCACTGTTGAGTGGTCCTGCCCACTAGTGAAAGCAAAGGGACTTTTTGTCACAATTAATTGAGAGGCATTCCTGGAATTGAGGGGGGAGTATGTGGGGAAGTGCTAGGTGCCAGACATTTGTCCTGCATAGTGCAGCAATGTCCTATACAACAAATCGTCTCAGCTTTCCAATGTCCCACATGACATACAGGTAGATAAGCTTATTTATAGTTACCTGAGCCCAGAGTAACTCCAAAACAAGGGGTTGGTTATTTGCTCGTTTTGCACAATTTGAGCATACACTGAATTTCCTTGAAACGCAACTACTGTGTAAATTACGGGGTTTTTGTTTGTTTTGTTTTGTTCAGAACATTTCCAAGAATTGTTCATCTTCCTGGAAAATCTTACTAACAATGACAAATTGTAGGATTGGAGTCCTTAATTCCACACCTCAGTATCAAACATCAGTCTGTATTTATAGCTATCTCATTTATGGTGATTCTAAATTCAGGTGCAAGCATCCAACCATTTCATTTTAGAGCATTTACTATTGAATCACATTGTTTTTATTATATTATTTTCCTTTTGTCTTTTATATTACAGTTAAGTGATATTGATGTTTTAAAATTATGTGAGCGGGTAAATTCTTTCTTTCTTTTTTTTTGAGACAGAGTTTTGCTCTGTTGCCCAGGCTAGAGCACTGTGGCATCAGCCTAGCTCACAGCAACCTCAAACTCCTGGGCTCAAGTGATCCTCCTGCCTCAGCCTCCCACGTAGCTAGGACTACAGGAGTGTGCCAACACACCCAGCTAATTTTTTTTTCTATTTTTTTAGTAGAGATGAGTCTCACTCTTGTTCAGACTGGAAGGGTAGGTAAATTCTATTTGTGGATTTAATTTTAGATTTCATTTCATATTATAAAACATTTGTTATAAAAGGAGGGCAATACAGCTGATTGAGCCCAATATGCAAATCGTTCTTATTAGGGGTCACCTTTGGATCAGCTTCTGTGTAGGACACTGGTTTTGATATTCAAGAAATTATATTCCAGCTGACAGTACATTTGTTTTACCCACTTCCTGCAAGAAGAGTAAGTCTAGGAGAACAAAAGAGGCTGAATTACCCTTTATAATTTATTCCAGACTTAGCCACTAATTCTTACATGGTTGGGTTGTTCACCTAGCACTAGAATCTCCAGGCAACTATTTGCAGTGCCTTGGTAGGCAGAGGTAGGCAGGTCTGGCTGCAACCCAGCTTGGCAGGCAGAGTCTAAGATGGCCTCCTGGTATTCACACCTTTATGTCAATCCTAGAGTGTGGGTGAGGCCTCTGACTTGCTTCTAATCAACAGAATGCAGCAAAGGTGATGGGATGTCACATCCATGACTTGGTTACCTAAAATTGTAGCTTCCATCTTGCTGGCCAACTCTTCTTATTGTCTTCTGGGCTTGCACACTTTGATGAAAAGCTATTACGTTGGAAAGGCCCACATGACAAGAAACCGTAGGTGGCTTCCAGCCAATAGCCAACAAGGAACTACACTCCCAGTCCAAGCTTCAAGGAACTGAGCTCTGCCAACAACCACATGACCCCAGAAGTGAATCCCTCCTCAGCTGAGCCTTCAGATGAGACCTCAGCCCTAGCTGACACCTTGACTGCAGCCTCGTAAGAGACTCAGAAACAAAAGAGCTAACTAAGCTGTGACAGGATTCCTGATCCCAGAGATACTGTGCGATAACAAATGTGTGGGATTTTAAGCTGCTAAATTTGTGGTAATTTGTTATGTAGCAATAGATAGCTACAACACTGGCCAAGAAGGTTAATGATAAGCAAACACAACTTCACGGGAACACTTGGGGTGCTCTCATAGGATTGCCAGCGTTTAGAGGCTGCAGCACAGCATTTCCCAAACTTGTCTGTAAAACCTGAATTGCTTTTAACACACTTAAGAGAATACCAGCAAGCACACGCCTGCATTTAAGCAGAAAAAAGTAGTCTTTGACTGAATTAATTGTTGCAAAATTGTGGTCAGAAATTTTATCCTTATCACAGGTATATTCACTTTAAAAAAAGGTAGAAATAGATTAGCAAATTGTATTGGCTAATTTTTAGCATATAGATGAATAACAACTTATATTTGCTTATCATTTCCATTACAAAGCAACCTCCTTACATATTTCAGTCTTGTGGGCCGGGTTTGATATCTCATTTCCATTTGCTATACTAGTCAGAAGCAGAAAGGGGCCCTGTGCCAAGGTTTCTTTGTTCTACATCCACCACACGACAACTCGCAGTAGTTCCCAGACCAAGCTGGCCTCAGGTTTTCTCTCCATGAGGACACGGAAATCAATAAAAGAGCTGGGTTACAAGCTTTATACCTTCCCCACAGGGAACAATTTCTCCTGCAAAAATCTTGCATGCTTTAGGTATTAGCTGTTTCCTCAATTGGTACAAGCACAGCCTTTCCCACCACCTCGAAATGCACTCTCTTCCAAGGAGCACAACACTGTTTGCTTAAATCCTTCTATCTGTTCTGCCTGGGTCTCTTTATGATGAGAAATAACCCAGTACTACCTTACCCAGAATGAACCATGACATTAACCCAGAACTTCTAGTAGCCACTTGCACACTGACCTGTTTTCAGACTGTCTACGATATCTAGTCTTACAAAATCTAGTGGGAACAGGGGGGTACAGAAAATACTAGAGGCAAAACAGCAACTCCTGCCCCCCGCCACCAAATCAAGTTCTTAAGAACACAATGTGGTTTGATAGTTTCTGATAAAGTTAAACATACACTTACGTCCCAACAAGTTAAATATGCACTTACATCTGACCCAGCAATTCTACTCGTGGATATTTACCCAGGAGAAATGAAAATATGTCTGCAAAAAGGACCTGTATGCATTCATAATAGCCCAGAACCCAAATGTCCATCAACAGATGAATGGATAAACAGATTATGATAAATCCATTCAATGAAATACCACTTGGCAATAAAAAGGAACCAAGTCATATACACAACATGGATGAGCTCAGCAACACTGTGCTGAGCAAAAGAAGACAAAGAAAAGTAGGCTGGACGCTGTGGCTCACGCCTATAATCCTAGCACTCTGGGAGGCCGAGGCGGGAGGATTGCTTGAGCTCAGGAGTTCGAGACCAGCCTGAACAAGAGCAAGACCCTGTCTCTACTATAAATAGAAAGAAATTAGCTAAAAAAATAGAAAAAATTAGCCAGGGATGGTGGTGTGTGCCTGTAGTCCCAGCTACCTGGAAGGCTGAGGCAGGAGGATTGCTTGAGCCCAGGAGTTTGAGGTTGCTGTGAGCTAGGCTGACTCCACCGCACTCTAACCCAGGCAAGAGACTGAGACTTTGTCTCAAAAAAAAAAGAAAAAGAAAAGTATATACCAAATGATTCCACTGATTTAAAACTCTAGGAAAAGCAAAAGTAACTTAGAGTGATAAAAAGCAGATCAGCTGCCTGGGGCCAGGGATGGAGAAGGAGGGTTGCTGAGAAGGGTCACGGGTGATGGAAATGTTTGGTATCTTATTTCTTTTTCTTTTCAACAGATAATGTGCCTGGAATTGTTCAGTGTCTTGACTGTGGTGGTAGGTATATGAATTATCCATTTGTCAAAACTCGTTGAACCTTACACCTAAAATGGGTACATTTTATTGTATCATATCTCAAAATTGTATTAAAAGTTTAAAAAATACAGTGATAACAAATAGAGATTTTCTAACAAAAAAAATCCATATATTCAATGGGATGACTGAGCTTTGTTTAGATGATATAGTTCAATTCTCAGATATCAATCCCTGAAAAGGACACCCCCAGGGGCAGTGAGCTGAAGCACCGACAAAGAACATCCTCCTTTCACTCGGTCCCTCTGGCTGCCACAGACCAGAAGCAACAGAAGTCCCCTCCCGCCATCACCAAGGGTGAGGAGGTGAGCTGCCTGTGTAAAGCAAAACATTTCTCTGTTCTCTTCTTTCGTTCTGTCCTTTGGCTTTCAAACAGATGCTGTGGTAAACTCTGGCTCTTCCCTACCCCCAAGCTCTCTTGGATTCTAGGATCCGCTGCTCCTCGAGCAGTCTTGCTTCCCAGAACTCCGTCTTCAGGCACTTTTCCCAATGCCTCACATTTACACAGTAACTTTGTGGGCTTTCAAAACGAGGGACATTGAGCTGGAAGGATTTTAGAGGTGACCCAGTTCCATCCCCTCTTAGCACATGGAGACACCCGAGCCCAGTCACTGAGCTGACACATCTCCCATCTCTGCTCCATCTACACCAGCACTGTCCACTAGACATTTATTTATTCATTTTTAATCCCCTAACTGGTCTCCAGCATAAACTAGTTAAATTTAAATAGCCACATGTAGCTAGTATCCATCATTCACAGAGATGCAGAGTTTTGAAGCCCAGAGCCTGGAAGTCAGGAGGACCCAATGGTCTTTCTACGTTCACCTCTGCATGTCACTCAATGTCACTAGGCGTTAGGTGCTTCTAACCACTGAGTTCTTCATCTTATTCAAGTTCACAAGTATTTCCTTCTTCTATTGTTTGATCCTGAGATATCTACTTGAATTACATAGTACAACATATGCATTAAGCCAAAGTTCCTCAAACATGAGTAGGCCATGAAATCAATTTATTGGCTTTAACAAGTATTTAATAAAAGATGAAATACATTAAACAAAATATCAGCATGTATCACATTTACAATATTGTTTGATGGAAGTCGTGTTTCAGTTTGTGTTTGTGGTGGTGTACGTGTGTAGATGCCATAACGTAAAATGTATTTCTTATTGTAGGTCAAAGTAAAAAACCTGTGCGAAACCTCCAAGATTATACTGCTATTAATATATCCAGAGACCCAAGTCAGGCCACATTGGGAGAGAACAAATGAACAAGCCTTTCCAGGATTATAAGACTCTTTGGATACATTATTTAAAACAAACGAACAGAAAAACTGGTATGAGCCGAGGCCGAGCTGGCAAATGTAGAACTGCACAGACTCATGTAGCTCACACACTGGCAAACTTCAAAAATGTTCCTTCTTTATGCATCTGATCCTGTTTGTTCTTCTGATCCTATTGTCAAGGGTGGTATGCATTTCCCTGTTCTATACGAGAAGAATGTAAAACAATTTACTTTTGCTTAGGTATTTTTTTCCCCCAGAAATATTTCCCTTTAAGTTCAAAAACTCTACCAAATCTATGAACATTTCAAAGACTCTTCAGAACAGGATATGGCACAGTATGTATACTTGATAAATATTTATTATCCCTAGTGTTTATTGTTAGAGCCAGTTAACAGGAATATACCTCTTCAGATCTTGGTACCCCCTACAGACTGCAAACTGAGGGCTGGGGGTGGTGGGCTCACACTCTGATGAGTAGGGGTGAGGGTGGGGGTTAATCTAGGATTTTTTTTTTTTAAGGTCAAAGAAGATATTTTAATATTTTAGTATACTCATCTTTACCTCCAATGTAGTCATAAAATACAATTTTTAAAAAAATGTTTTATGGAAAAAGGGGTCCACAAAAGCACAAATATCTTGGGGTACAAAATACAGGGAGTACATTAGACGTAAGTATCTAGGGCCCATGAAAGTGATAATGTGGCCCTGCAGTCAGGCCCTGATATTCCCCTTGTCAGGCCTTTAGAACATGGCAGGGAGAAAGGACTGCTCTGAGGGAGTGGGAAGCGGGGAGGAGGTGTGCCACTGTGGCCTGGAGTGGCTGCAGCCACTTTGCTATCACAAGGAAGCTGACATACTGAGGAGAACAGAGTAAAGATGAAATCTACGATTTTTTTAAGGCCTATGTCCAGCTTTAGATTCCAGCCTGAAAGAGTAGGGCTGGACCCCTCGCATGGGGAACTTTTGGGGAAATCAGGTTAAGAACACACTCATTCTCTGTATCAAGTAGGTCTCAGCTCTCCCTGAGAGGCTGAGACACACTAGAATATAGCAAGGGACTCAAATATTAACTCACTTAATCCTCACAACAATTCTAGGTAGTACATCTTATTAGCCCCATTTTACAGATAAGGACACTGAGACAGAGAAGCCAAATGACTTGTCCACATACAGCTAGTAAGTGGTAGAGCTGGGAAGCAAACGCAGGTACTTGGCTTTAGTGTCTGCTCTTAATCACTACCCAAGCCGCCTACCTGGGTTTATGTCCTGTTCAGTCTCTAAACTATTTAGGTGCTCTCCTCAGTGGTAGAGGGAATGGTCAAGAGTTAAAGACTTTATTTTTTTAATTACAAGCTGCTATATTTTTCCTTTAGTGACTAGTTAGGATGAGAACCTCTCAACCTCAAACCCCTGGGCTCCAGAGATCCTCCTGCTTTAGCCTCCCAAGTAGCTGAGTCTATAGGCACATGCCACCACGCCCACCTAATTTTTCTATTTTTTGTAGAGACAGGGTCTCGTTCTTGATCAGGCTGGTCTCGAACTCCTAGCCTCAGGCAATTCTCCCGCCTCAGCCTCCCAAAGTGCTAGGATTACTGGCATGAGCCACCGTGCTTGGCCCATGGTCAATATTTAAAAGAAATTATTCACAACTTGCTCCCTTGACTTTGCCATCTAGGGGCTAATATTACATCCCAGTCTCTGATAGGTTTCTTTGCACCTACTCAAGAAATGTGTTCTTTGCAGCTTGAGAGGTGTCACACATATTCACTCCAGTCCTTGGGAAGGAAGGTAAGTCTATCAACATTCCTCTGTGAAGGGAAAGGTTCAGAGCACTGTTTCCTATTAAGAAAATGAGCGTAAGGGAAAAAAAAAAAAACCTAAGAAACCAGGCAGCAGACAAAATCCTAATTGTATTTACAAGGTACATGGCAGCAACCTGCTACACTACGGCAAAAGACGGTGGCCCAGGGCCATTCTTCTGGCTACCAGTGCAGACAGGAGTCCTGGGTCCACGTGCTGTCCCTACCTGCCTTCTTGGCAGTTAAGCCTCTGGTTCTCTATTTGAAAACTATAAATTTTAGAGCCCAAAGGAATGGAAGAAACCAGGGGCCTCAATCCCTTCAATGTACAGCTGAAGAAAACTGAGGTCAACTTTGGAGACCATAAGCATGTAAGGCAGGGGAAAAATGACACTGGAATGTCAGTAAGGATCTGGGAGTACTTCTGCCCCATTTCAGAATGGAAGGCTCTTCTGTGTTTAGACTTCTTTTCCATTTTCAAAATTTCCCAGAGTGTGATTCTATTAGTCCAAAACGTAATCACTGTTCACTTCCTCTCCACCAGATGCCATGTGGTTCCCAATATATCTAAAGACTACATTAGCTCACCCAGGCATTATGGCTCAGGCCTGTAATCCTAGTGCTTCGGGAGGCTGAAGCAGGAGGACTGCTTGAGGCCAGGAATTGAAGAGCAGCCTGAGCAACACAGTAAGACCCCATCTCTAAAAAAATTTTTAAAAATTAGCTGGGCACGATGACACACACCAGTAGTCCCAGCTACTCGGCAGACTGATCGCTTGAGCCCAGGAGTTCAAGGTTATAGTGAGCTATGATGGCACCACTGCACTCCAGCCTGGATGACAAAGTGAAACCCTATCTCTAAAAACATAAATAAATAAATAAACACTATATTAGCTCTAAGTCATCTTGAGCTCCCCTAAATATTCTTTTTCTTCCCATTTACCCTCATTTATTCAGGCTTTGGAAAGAGGGCTGTCCCCATTAGCTCATGTGAACTGGAAAAACACACATAATGAATACCTATTAGCTCCATCTCTTTCTGTCTTATAGTGTTCACTTTAAAAAATAGTGTTCTTTTTCTGCTGGGTCGGGTTGTCATCTGTGGAGTATGTATCTTGCTCTGTAAACCTATATCTTGCTCTTGCCCTGTAATCCTATCTTGCTCCCCCTCAATAAATTTCACCTCGTGCTTGCCTTAAAAAAAAAATAAAAAAAATAATAAATTAGAAATCATGGCAGAGAGACCCTATGGGAGTTCTGGAGCTACCCTACCACCAGGAAAGGGATGGACTTTAGCACAAGGCCTTAGCAGCAGCTATGCTGACTCATCAGAGACTTTTTCCACTCTCCCAGGTGTCTGAGTTCTGAGCAGTTACCAGGCAAGGGCCTGCTGGATAACTTGAGGTGTTTACTAGCGGAGTCTCATTTCAATCATGTGCCCACAGGCAGAAAGGACTAGGTCCTGCCTTTTCCAAAGAATATGCCCAGGGTCACATGAAATTAGCATCAATGAGGTTTTCTTTTTTAAATAGAAACAGGGGTCTCGCTCTTGCTCAGGCTGGTCTTGAACTCCTGACCTCAAGCAATCCTCCCACCTCGGCCTCCCAGAGTGCTAGGATTGCAGGCATAGCCACCGCACCTGGCCCATGAGGTTTTCTTAAAGGAAGTAATTTGACCCCAGAGACTACCCAGACCCCAGAAGTATTTCCGGTGGCTCAAAACTCAGTTTCCTCTCATAAGCTGTTAAGCATAAACCCTAATCTGAGCAGGACACACACACTTTTCTTCATTTAAGGAGCTCAGCCTCAATCCCTGGTTGGAGAAAGTGGGCATTTGCCCTGACTCAGTCATATGCTTACCTGGTTCCTCTTTGGCCCAGGGAAAATAGTTCTGAGATAGTCGCACTAGACTAGGAATGTGATATTATTACTATGGCATCTCGACTTGAGGGAAAGACAATAGGAGAAATACAGAGAGTCCTAAACTGTGGGGTGGTTAGTTCTTCTAATTCCTCTTTTGAGAAGCCACTGCATAACCTAGAGCAAATCGCTTAATCTCTCAGTTTCCTCAGTCATAAAATAGGATATACCACCTGCCCTACCTTTATCCGTGAGCTGCTGGACTGAATGGAATTGGCTACTGAAAGCATTAGGAAACACTACCTATTCCCAGCAAGCCATGACAAAGCCTCTCTTAGCCCTCCCATGCACTGACTGCTAAGCTATGACACTGGGTCACCCTTCACTTCAGAAGCAGGAGCTGAAGGGGCTTGGATCTAAATAAAGGTAGAAAAACTTTCTCGGGCACGTGGTAATGAGGTAACATCCCCCCATCCCTCTTCGGAAGATAAAAGAATAATATTGAGGCTCTCTATGGGTTGCCACCAGCAAGCAGAGTTGAATATCCACACTCCCTCCCTGGACCACAGATCCCTGCAAAAAAAGAATCCTTTAACCCCCTAATTGCCTTCCCTCCCTGTGAGAGCTGACTGATATCCTGAAGGCAATAAGTCAAAAGTGCTCTCAACCTCAGTAGATTTCTTTTTTTCAGCCTAAACGTCTCCAAACCTAAAAAAATCTCTAAGGACTCCAAACATCAAGCTGCCAGACAGGGAACAAAGGCTGGGGATCCCATCAAAGTCCTAATAGGCCACGCCCACCTGCCCTTTTGGCAAGAACTTTTGGTCCCTCTCATCAGAGTTTTTTTTTCTTTTTTTCCAATACAGATGTCCTGCATTTTTTTGTTCGGTTGTTTTAGATGAACAATTTCTCTCTTAAGTGGCAGACAGCCATCACATTTTCCAGAGGAAGAAATGGAAACAGTGGAAAAGGCAATTAATTCACTTTGCCCAAGGTTTGCTGTTTTTCACAGCCTCAGCAATGAGGAACTTTGCCTCAGTGACTCAAGACAAAACATACCTCCAAAGCTCAGAATCCAGAATTATCAGAAACCTAGAGGGGGAGCCTGTGGGACTCCTCACTCTACCTAACAGTGGTTACATCAGTAAATACCTCCAGGCTGCAGTTTTCCCATCTGTGAACTGTGCGCTAACCAAGAAACAAGAAAAACTGATGCTTTGGATAATTCCAGAAACTACACTACATCATTTCAAGGGATGAAATGCAACTTCTAACAGTCACAAAAAGCAGGCAAAGCTAAGTGAAGATGCTTCTCTCTCCCTTCCCTCTAGAACTCACACCTTCCCACAAAGAAAGGCCTTGGAAACACGATACTCTGCAGTGGTCCTGACTGGGGTGGACAGCAAACTGTCCCAAGCCCCCAGGAGAAACATATTTCTGAGTGATAGGCCCCACACAACTAACCCCAGCCCCGCTATCCTTGGATCCACTGACAGCTCTTCAGAAAATTGCCAGCTTCCTTCGCAGCCCAAGGGCTAAGACAGAGAAAGCCACAAAATGCAAGCAGGATGGCCCAACGGGCAAAATTTAACCAATGTTCCCAGAAGCTTTTGGGCACCTTGGGGAAGAAACGGGATGAAGATACTGGGACATGGTCGGAACATTTTTACCAGGGAGGGCAGCACGAGAGTATAGGAGTAAAGTACAGGTGGGACAGCTGACTCTTCCCTAACACGGCTACCTAACCTTAGGACCGGTTCTTGCTAAAAGATGTGGCCCTCCCTGTTCTTTCCCGCTGTACCCCAGCTGTTTGCAAAGGTGTGGTCAGCATGCAAAGACTCCAGACGTTATTTTTATATTTTAAAAATGCCATCAGCAGCCAACTAAGAATTAACTCTTAGGAGTATAGGAGTGTATGTATGTATGAACCGGAGATGCCTTAGAGAGCTGGCATCTCCCCTGAGCCCTGGGCGAGGTGGAGTGCGTTACCTGGCCAAGTCGAGGAAAGAGTCCACCGTCTCTTTGGTGACTGGAGGAGGCCCCGAAACCTCCAGCCCCAGGTCGCTGGATTGAAGGGTCTGCGCACCAGACCCTGGCTTGATGATGAACGCCAAAGCGACGGCGAGCGCCGAGGCACCCAGTGTGGTGAGCCCAAAGTAGGCGACGGCGATGCCGCCCAGACGCCCGAGGGAGCTGGCGTCCAGGGAGGCGGCGCCCGACACCAGGCTGCAGACCACCAGCGGCAGGATGATCATGCGCAGCATGCGGAGCAGCATATCTCCCGGGAAAGCCAGGTAGGTGACCTGCGAGTGGCTCAGCCCGACCCCGCGCAGCGCCGCGCCCAGGCCCGCGCCCGCCAGCACCCCCGACACGGTGAGCAGCACCAGCGCCTGGCGCCGCAGGAAGCCAGCGCAGCGCCGCGCGCGTCCCGCCGCGGTCCGCGGCGCGCTAGGCCCCCCGACAGGCCCGGCCTGGATGCTGTCGATGTAACCGTCGGTCTCGCTGCTCTTCTCCATGGCTGGGCCGCCGCTCCGAGCTGGAGGCAGGGAACTTGGACTCTGGAAGGAGACGGGACTCCCAAAGAATGGATCTGACCGAGCTGGTGAGGTCTGCCAGCCGCGCTCCGCAGGTTCTGGGAAGCGTCCCCGGGGGTCTCCCGGCCTGGCCCAGGATCAGGTGCGAGAAGAGCGAGGAGACGACCTGGAGTGCGGGTTGGACCGCCTTGCGGAATGGGTCACGCCGCGCCCAGCCTTTCCAGAGCTGCCACCGACTGGAGATGATGCAACGCGGGAGCCGCGAGGGAGGACGCGCCTGGGAGGAAGGAGGGAGCCAGAAGAGTCCTGAGCCCGCCCCCTTCACACCCACCACCCCGCCCCCCGCGGCTTTGGCCAATCAGAGCCCGGGAGCCGCCTCCGCCGCCGCGAGCCTCGCGCCCCAACCCTGGCGACAGGCGGAATGAGTGGCGGCCGGCGGGAAGCTCAGCCCAGGGCCACCGGGGCGCAGGGGGAGCCCGCCAATCCCGACGCCAGCAGCCACCTCCCGGCCCAGCTAACGGAGGCTGGCTCCAGGGCGGCCGCGGGGAGGCGCGGCCTGAAAGACGGCCGGGGCTCGTTGGTACCTCTCGGGGCCTCTCGGGCCGGCTGGAGTCTGGGCCTTCGCAGTCAGAGGGCCCGGGAGAAGGCGGAACTCGGCGACGTTCCTTATCCAGGGGATTGGGGGAGGGGAAGGCTTCGGGGCTGAGGTTTTGGCGCTCTGAGAGGTCGCCGGCCTCTCCAGCGAAAGGGCTGCCCGCGATGAGGAGGCCCAGGCAGTCCTTCCGCTGCGTCCGTCCAGAGTAAAATTCTTTCCTCGAGGGGTCCGGTGGGGTTTCGCACTGTAAAGTACGCCATGGTGCCCAGTACAGGCCCAGCCCCCAGACAAAGGAAGGAAGGATGGATGGATGGATGAATGAATGAGAAAAGCCTTCTCACATGTTCTTTAAGGGTTTTTGTTTTGTTTTTTTTTTTTTTGGTGACAGAGTCTTGCTCTTTTGCCTGGGCTAGAGTGCCGTGGCGTCAGGCTAGCTCACAGCAGCCTCAAACTCCAGGGCTCAAGCGATCCTCCTGCCTCAGCCTCCCTAGTAGCTGGGACTACATGCATGTGCCACCATGCCCGGCTAATTTTTTTCTATATATTTTTAGTTGTCCAGCTCATTTCTTTCTATTTTTAGTAAAGACGGGGTGGTCCCCCTCTTGCTCAGGCTGGTCTTGAACTCCTGACCTTGAGCGATCCTCCCACCTTGGCCTCCCAGAATGCTAGGATTACAGGCATGAGTCACCGCGCCCAGCCTCTTTAAGGGTTCTAACTAAGCTTTACCAGAAGTGAAAGGTGACTTGCGATGGCACCAAACCCAGCGCTCCGGCCATGCCACCGCGCACACCTGGGCTCTCCTAGGCGTGTGGTCTGGCGGTTGGGGGATGGGGCCTGAGTCTCCCAGCAGTTGTGCGCAGCATGTGCACTGAAGAAGCAAAACTCTTCTAGAAGAAACAGAGCTCTCACGCCACCACTTGCAGTTGGTTTCTGCCACGTAACCTCTGCTGAAACTCGGGCGCCACTGGATTTTAACGTCTTCCATCCCCCAGCCCCAGCCCTGGGGCGAAAGCAGCGCAGTCAACAGTTTGGCCAGCTTGAAAGGTGCTTCCTTATTGTTCACGTTCTTTTGATTTCCTCCTTTACTTAATATCTGCTCTGACCACGGCATATGTAAGGGAAGCCTCTGCAGAGTTTGTTTTACGTGTCATATTTATTAGATTTTTATATTTTCTCATTCTGCTGTTGAAAGAAAGTGTTCTTTGAAGGCTTCTGTGAAGGGGAAGTCTTCTTAAGTGTGGCTAACCTGAATTGAGAAGGACGGCGATTTACTATTGACTTCTTGCTGAAAAGAAGTCATCTTAAAATATGTCACCACAGATGTTCGGGCAAATCAAAATGCCTTCATAAGGAACCTTAAGGAGCTGTCCAAATTTCGAGACCATGAGGAGTTCATTACTTGAAGCCAGGCAGCTGTTTGTCTGTAGCTTGCAGGGGTTTTGTTTGTTTGTTTGTTTGTGGGGGAGGGAGGAGGTAGTGTCAGGAAGAACTGTATGTATCTGGTTTTCCAGAATGCAGTTTATTTATCTGTGTGCACGGAAGAAAGAGTAATTCCTACAGACACATGCTCTATTTTGCCAATCAGCCCCTCCCTTTGTTTTGAGTACTGTTTTTATGCAAAAGACACTCAAATCATGTTCCAGAAATGCCTTTCCAACTGCCTGCTTTACATCTCCGCCTGAATGTCCTGCAAACTGCCCAGCTCAACGTGTTCAAAACCAAACTCATGGTTGCCTCCCTCAGGTCTGCTCATCCTTCTCCTCCCCTATTTCTGTTAAAACATCATTGACCCAGTCACGTCTGTGTGAAACTTCAAAGTGACCTTTGATTCTTCCCTCTGCAGTGTCTTCTCTCATCTGATCATTTGGCAAGTTCCACAGACATTTCTTTTGAAACATTGATCACATCCACCCCTCCCATCCATTTCCACTGCGACCATACTGACTCGGTTTTTATGTCCTCACTTCTTTTCTGGGTGACTGAAATGTTCTCTGAATTAGTCTTCCCACCTCCAATACTCCCCTTGTTCCATCCTGTATTTTGCCTTGCCCAGTCTAATCTTCTTAATGAGTAATCTACATTTTAGGATTAGGTTCACCTTTTATGCAGGAGGATAAAAGAAGGAGCAATTAGGGTGCGCCTTCTCCCTGTAAGAAAGAACACTTCCCAAAAATTGCACACATTCTTTTCCTTATATTTCATTAACTAGAATTTAGTTAAGTCACCAACACCTAGCTGCAAGAGAAGTTAGGAAATGTAATTTTTATTTTGCACAGGCATGCACCCAGTTAAAAATTGGGGCTTATATTACTAAAGAAGCACAGAACAGTATTGGAAGACAACTCCTTCTTATCACTTCTTGCTCAAAAGCCTTCAGTGGCTTCCACTGCATTAGGAATGTGTTCCTCATCCTGGCATTCAAGGCCTGCCATGATCTTGGCCTCAGCTCACTCTCCAGCCTTGTGCCCTCAAAGCAACCAACAAAAATGGGACCATGTGCTGTTCCCACATTTTGGGTTTTTTGCCTCTCCATCCAGTCCCAGTTCAAATGTTACTCCCCTCCCATAGGCTTTCTGAATTCCCTTTGCTCTAGCTCTGCTTGGTGCCCACAGCTTTTCGTGCCTTTCCTGTGCACTCCAGAGCTGCGTTAATACTTAACCCTCAATTGAGAGTGGGGAATTCCGTGAATTATATTGTGTAAGGGTAGTGCCCCATGGGAGAGCAGTGTTTGGGGTACCTTACACCATGCCAAATATATCTGTTGTTGAATTAGCAAAACTTCTCTTTGGGAAGGAGCTGCTCTCTCGGGGCATCTTTCAGGGACTGGCTGCCTCATGACCACTCTGCCTACTTGTGAGACAAACCAAGAAACAGGTGTCTTCTCCTGGCCTCAGCAACAGTTGATGATGCTACCATATCTCTCTGTGAAAGAGTTTCACTTTCTGCCTTCTTTCTTTCTCTCTCTGTCTTTTTTTTTTTTCCAAGACAGGGTCTTGCTCTATTGCCCAGGCTAGAGTACAGTGGCATCATCATAGCTCACTGTAACCTCAAACTCTTGGGCTCAAGCAATCCTCTTGCCTCAGCTTGCCAAGTAGCTGGAACTACAGGCGTATGCCACCATGCCCAGCTAATTTTTTTACTTTTTATAGAGGTGAGATCTCACCGTGTTACCCAGGCTGGTCTCAAACTCCTGGCCTCAAGCTATGCTCCTGCCTCAGCCTCCCAAAGTGCTGGGATTACAGGCGTGAGCCACTGCACCTGACCTCTCTTTTCTTAATCTCTCTCCTTTTGCTCTTTCATAATATTTTTTTCTTTTCATAAATTTATGTGCCTCCTTGCAGGTTTTTAGTGCAAAAACAAAAAAAAATTCCTATATTAGACACCTACCTCCACAATGTTAATATGTATTCTCTCTGGGTTCTAGATAGATATAAGTACCAAATTATAGAAATGCCTTGGCCACCAGGTGTGGTGGCTCATGCCTGTAATCTTGGCACTCTGGGAGGCCAAGGCAGGAGGAATGCTTGAGGTCAGGAGTTCAAGACCAGCCTGAGCAATAGAGAGACCCTGTTTCTACTAAAAATAGAAAAAAATTAGCCAAGCAACTAAAAATAGA
This sequence comes from Avahi laniger, assembly GCA_963575035.1. Lineage (NCBI taxonomy): Eukaryota > Metazoa > Chordata > Mammalia > Primates > Indriidae > Avahi > Avahi laniger. The sequence continues at coordinate 47,491 of CAUYSK010027578.1, forward strand.
AACAAACAAAAAAATTAGCAGAGTGGTGGTGGCGAGCACTTGCCTCAGGTGGCTGAGGCAGGAGGATCACTTGAGTCCATGAGTTTGAGGTTGCTATGAACTAGGCTGATGCCATGGCCCTCTAGCCTGGGCAACAGAGTGAGCCCAGCTGCCTCACAGCCTAAAGAAGAGCACCCCAGTCAACACACAGACCCATGTATGAGAAAAATAAATGCTTGTTGAAACCCACTGAATTTTAGAGTTGTGTCGTGCTGCATTATTGTGGCAATAACTGAGTAATACAAATGCTGTCTTCAAAATCTGTTCCAATTATCTATTACTGCATAACAAACCATCTCAAACCATACTGGCATAAAACAACAACCACCCCCAAACTGAGTGACACAAAACAACAGCCATTTTCTTATGCTCATAATTTTGTAGACCAGAAATTCACACAGGGTGTATGTAGCAAGGGGTCTCATCTCTGCTCCTCAATGACTGAAACCTCAGCCGTGGTGGCTTAATGGTTGGAGATGGCTGAGACAGCTCAGCTGGAGTCCTATGCCTGTGGCCTAGGTTTTGGCTGTCCACTGGGATCCCTGGTTCTTTCCCTCATCTCATCTACTGAGGCTGGAATGTCTAAGACGGCTCTTTCGTTCACATGACTGGCACCTGGGCTAGTAGTGCTGGAATAGCTGGGGCCGGCTTGGCATCTCTTTGTCTCTCTCTCTCTTTCTCACTTCCCCCCCACCCGCATATGGCTAGCTTGGGCTTCCTCACAATATTGCAATCTCGTGAAGTCAAACCTTTTACACAGTTGTAATACTATGTAATACTCACTAATTGTAATAGTTGTAATACTATGTAATACTCACTCCCCCAGAGTGAGTATTATAAGAAAGGTAGGCAGAAGCTGCAAGACTTCTGACATAGCCTCAGAAAGTCCCGGAACATTGCTTCTTTCACATTCTGTTAGTCAAGCAAATCACTAAGGCCAGCCCAAATTCAAAGGAGAACTAGACTCCACCACTCAATGGGGGGAGTAGCAAAGAATTTGCAGCCATCTTTAATCCACAGTAGCATTCCTGCTTAAATGCTTACGTGTTGTATGCCAGAGCAGCATCTGTATGCCACTACTTCCAGAAGTGTCCTAGTTCTGGCATCTCTTTTTTTTTTTTTTACACTCTGGCATCTCTTTAGATGATGCTATTTGAAAGTTCCTTTGGACAGTCTCTTCATTAAATGGTGCTGGGAAAACTGGATATCTACACGCAAAAGGAAGAAATTAAACCCTCATCTCACACCATACACAAAAATCAACTCAAAATGGATTAAAGATTTAAATATAAGACATGAAACTGTAAAACTAGTAGAAGAAAATATAGGGAGGGCCCTTTGTTACAACAGAGGGGTCCGTCCATTGTTCAGTGGCAAGCGTATCTTGCTCTTACTTTGTAAACCTATATCTTGTTCTCGCTCTGTAAACCTATCATGTCCTTCCTCAATAAACTTCATTTCATGCTTTAAAAAAAAAGTAAAGAAAATACAGGGAAATAGCTCCATGAGCTTGGTATTGGCAATGATGTTTTTTGGATGTAACTGCAAAAGCACAGGCAACAAAATAAAGATAGACAAATGGGGTGATATCAAACTACAAAGCTTCTGCACAGCAATGGAAACTATTAACAGAGTAAAGAGACAATCTGCAGAATGGGAAAATATATTTCAAACCATCCATCTGTTAAGGGATTACTAACTAAAATATATAAGAAACTCAAACAACTCAATAGCAAGGAAACGAATAACCTGATTAAAAAATGGGCAAAAGACTTGAATAGACATTTCTCAAAAGAAGACATACAAATGGCCAGAAAGTATATAAAAAATGCTCAACATCATTAGTTATCAGGAAAGTGCAAGTTAAAACCATAGTGAGGCACTGCCTTACACCTGTCAGAATGGCTAAGATAAAAAAGATGAGAGATAAGTGAAGATGTGGAGAAAAGAGAATCCTTGTATACTATTGGTGGGAATGAAAATTAGTACAGCCCTGATGGAAAACAGTATGGAAGTTCCTCAAAGAATTAAAAATACAACTACCATATGATCCAACAATCCCATTCCTGGGTATATATCCAAAAGATTTGAAATCAATGTGTCTACGAGATGTTTGCATGCCCATATTCATTGCAGCATTATTCACGATAGCCAAGAAATTGAATCAACCTAGGTGTTCACTAAGGGATGAATGGGTAAAGAAAATGTGATACATACACACATTGGAATACTATTCAGCCTTAGAAAAGAAGGAAATCCTATCACTGAGACAACCTGGAGGATGCTATGTTAAGCCAGGCACAGAAAGACAAATACTGCATGATCTCACTTATATGTGGAATCTAAAAAAGTTGAGCACATAGAAACAGAGAGTAGAATGGTGATTACCAGAGGCTTGGAGCTAGGAACATTGGGGAGATGTTGGTCAAAGGACACAAAATCCCAGTTGAACAGGAGGAAGAAGTTCAAGAGATCTATTGTACATCTTGGTGACTGTAGTTAATAACAATATTGTATACTTGAAAATTGCTAAGCAAATAGATTTTCAGTGTTCTCACCATAAAATAAGTATGTGAAGTAATATGTATGTGAAATAGTTTGATTTAGCCACTCTACAATGTATATATGTATCAAAAACATCATGTTGTACACCATAAATCTATACAAGTTTTACTTGTCAATTGAAAAAATAAATAAAAGAAAAAAATTTTCTTTGACATCATTTAGTCATTTTCTTAAAACCATTACTGCATCATCCATCACAAAGAAAGAATCCATTTGCCTCATTAAAGCAAGGGCTATGGATTTCTTACTTATAAAGTGATAACAGTGATTTAATCTCTACCTTGTCAAAGTGACTGTTTTTCACTCCCAATATGTATTTGAGAATAGTTTGTTATACTCACATGCTGGCTTCTGCTAGCAAAGAAATTTATCTCAGTTCTATCTTCACGTCTAATGACCATTACATATTTTTCACGTTATCTCATTAGAATGACTAGTAGCATCACTGGAATCATATAACATGCCATGAATGAACTGAAAAAAGAAAATTGTATCCTTACTCATAGACAAATTTGGATTCCAGAGTACTTCTTTACCTTAACTAAGAGACACCAGATGGTATAATATTAAAAAGGTTAAATGTCAGTTAAGTTGTTCCCATGTCAGCAAAACATAGCTTGTAGAAAGTACAATGTGATTTTTAAAAAAAAGGAATATTTGCTTTTAAAATATATCAGATTACTTAGCAAACAGAGCAAGCAAAGTGAAAATCTAAAATAATAACTGAATTATTTTTATTCCATGGTGGACAACTTGTACACAGTGGCATACTGGCTTCACAATACTGATGACTTTGTAATCTATAATCCTTCCTCTCGGATCCTCTTGGTATCATCTCTACCTGCCAAAAAGAACAAAAAAAGAGAGAAAGCAAAAAGGGGCCATAAAGATGCCCCTAGAACCAAAAGGTCAGGCCCAGACTCAGATAAACAATTTGAGTCAATACTAAAAAGGGAATTTGGTCAGAGTGGAGGTAAAAGGCAGAATGACACAGAAATAAGTTGTCTGTTTCTATGGTTTTAGAGACCAGCTAAAGATATATTAACTGGTATTTTCTTCTTTTCTTTTTTTGTTAAGAAACTTTTGCCATAGTAAGATATTTTCTTCTTAGAGAGGACTGGTGAAATAGGCACACCTAAAGAGATGAGTTAAAAAATGGGAATGTAAGTTAGGTTGGTGGCTGCGTCTGTCGGTGGCAGTTCTAAGGGTAGGGATTTAATTCAACGACACAGCCAGATGTTTACTGAGCTGCTTGCTGAGAATCAATCACTCTGCAAGGCCCATAGAGTGAGTGCAAAAGGGGAAGTAAGAATTCCTTAAGTTAGTGGCTTACATGCATATTCTTAATCCTGGAAGAGGGCCTAGGAACCTGCATTTCAGCAAGCCACCCCCCCCCCCGCCGACCCCATTATTTAATCAAGAAGTATTTATAAGGGCATTGAATTAGCAGAGTTTAGAATTAAAGAGACATCCAAGATAAGGTCTAGGGCTAGGCCTCAAAGCCCATCAATCAAGTCCTTCTTACTAAGTGCAGTGCTAAGAGTGGACACGCAGGTGGCATTAGAGAGGTGAGGCCTTGGAGAGGGTAGAGAAAAAATGAGTATCCATTAGACTGAGCTATGGTTCTCACAAGAATTTATTGTGCTTGACAAAGGAATTCACTCAAGTGGATTAAAGTCTATTTGAAGGAAGAGACAGGGACTCCTGAAAAGATAGTTAACCTTACAAGAAGAGCTCAGAGATCCCCAAACTTGACTCTCATCAAAATCACCTAGAAAGAGCTTGAAAAGGACAGATTCCAGAATTCCACCTTGAAAACTTTGTTTTTGTAGCTCTGGAGTAGGACCCAGGCATCTATAATATATCCTTTTAATTCTTCCAGTTAATAGGTTAAGGAGTTGTAACCACCAAATGCAATGGAATCTGGATTAAAAGAAAACTAAATCGTAATTTTGAGACACTTAGGGAAAATTTCCTGTGGACTGTACGTTGAACTTCATGTTGAGTCTTTACAGGTGCGGCAAAGGTGTTTTGAGAGTAGGACCGGAGCCTCATTACTGAGAGACTGCAGAGAATCATTTAGGGATGAAATGTCTCGGTATCTGCACACCACACCACTCTCGGGTGGCCTGGCAGAGAGGAAGTGTGCATACATATAAAAGAGGGCACCGCGGCAGGGCAGGCAAGATGTTAATACCTCGTAAAACTAGATGAGGATCATGTGGGTGTTCTCTGTTTTGTTCTTGAAACTTTTCTTTAGGTTTAGAAATTTTCAAAATTATAAAACATTAATTTTTTAAATAAAAACAAATAATGGGGCATAAAAACCCCTCCACGTTTGATTTTGTCACACAGCAGAGTTGTACAATCTCAGCAGAAAGGAACATATTATAGAAGCTTAGAGCAGTGAGAGGTTCCTGTAGCCCAGAACTGTGTTTCTCCACTCATTTCCTGCAAGGACACACATGACAAATGATGCTTACACACAGCGCCTACAGCCACGGGAGGACCCAGGGTTAGATGTAATTCCTGGCCACTGATCTGAAACGCAACAGATTTTCCTCTCACTTAGGAATGTTAACTTGCAGGTAAATGATGTTATCACAGGGATAACTTTGAATTCATTCAAGTTTGTTCAAAAAATAATAATGTCCTAACTTCTGTACTTTTGTGTGGAAGGGGTTTGAAAATTCAATAAATCATTCTGATATACAAAGAAAATGTAGATTCTTTGCTGTCTGTAACTGATCTAATCTCTGCCATGGGCAGTCATGACACTGGGTCATTGCACAAAGGAGAAAATGACTTTAACCCAGCAGCAAATGTAGTGGAAGTCTTTTCCAGTGTGAAGAGCTTATGTGGATAGCTACACTCAGAGTCTTTTGGTAAATACATAGCATTTCAGACTTTCTCTCTACCAGTAAGTGACTCTACAATGATGTGATCATAGAAAATTGTAAGGGCAGTAACAATATTTTTTTAAATTGAGAAAAAGTGGTGCTTTCTTTAGAAGAAAAATGCATGGGCATTGTGATGGATTATGAAAATAGTCCCATTCTTCACGGCTCTCTATGTCCCAGCCCTTTGACATGTTACTTTTCAGGGTCTTCCAAGTCTAAATTTTGGCTCAACCACATGATCCTCTCAGCCAAGGGGTATGGCTGACCTGGGGCGAGCAGAGATTTGAAATGGGCTCACATTGGGCTTTTGTCTTACACCTGTGCTGTTGCCATGAGATCATGCCTAGGCTAACCTGCTGGAGGAAAAGAGACACATGGATCTCGGCTGGGTCCCCCAGTCATCATAGTGGAGGTCATCCCGGATCAGCTGCCAACCAGTCAACCCCTGGATATGGGAACAAGTCCAGCCAAGATCAGCAGAACTTTCTAGTTCCCTTCGCCCACCCCCTCCAAAGCACTTACAACAGTATGCCATGGAGGTTTTGTGGCTTCTTTGTTACTCTGTTGGTCCAAGTCCTTCAAGAAGCAGATGCCAGATGAGACAAAATGTGCAAGGAGTTTACTAGGGAAATTCTTATGTGAGAGAAAATGGAAAGGGAGCTGTGGGCTAGGAGAGCTGTCAGAGAGCAATGCAGGTCTGACCCAGAGTGAAGGAAGGAGTCCAGAGAAGGTGTAGCAAAGCCATTGGGGAACCTCAGGCGAAAGGTCACCGTCAGAGGAGTCTTGTGCCTCCTAGGAACAGGTTTGTCTTAGTGTTCTCTCTGGCTGGGAGCAACCCGTGGGAAACAGGGCCTTGGCATAAACGTGGCAGTGGATTTCAGAGCGTGCTAATTGGTCAATTAGACTAATGAGTCTGCAGGGTGCTTTCTCATGGCTGCCACAGTTACACAGCATTATTGTGGTAAGACTTAACTGATACAGGCAGGAGACTACTTGCTATAGAACAGAAATTCTTAATATGGGCAGTGTTGACTCCTAGGGGGCATTTTGGAAATGTCTGGGGGCAATTTTAGCTGTCATGATGATTGAGGGCCAGGAATGCTAGATGTCCTGCAACTCACTGGACCATCCTGCACAATAAATCTTCCTATGCCCTTCAAGAATTCCCAATGTCCTGCATCATATCCACAAGCAAAATTATCTGATCCGAGAACCTGATTCTGTTTTACAAAGAAACATCAACTATTTCTTGCTCAATATGAATATGCACTGAATTTCTAGGATTGCAATTGCTTTGTTTCAAACTTTACTAAGTGTTGGTCACCCCTTTTAGGAAGTCACGTCACCAAGCATCACTACTTGTGGTATTTGAATCACCAATACAGTGCTGCTGAGGCAGTCTGCATTCGTGACTGTGATCGTCATGTGCAGTGAGCAAGCAGCTGGCTATTTTGTCACATCCCCCTCCCTGCATGATCATTTGCAGGCACTGACAGTGAAACTCATTTCATTATATTGATTTTCCTGAAATTATGTGGTGGGTAGGCTGTATTACTTACGAGCTTTATTTTAGGATGACAGAAGGTGCTAGGTCTGACTTGGTGCAGGACCACTCCTGTAGAGTGAGGGTCAGGTAGCCATACAGGATTATACCCATGTTCACAGCAGCCAAAAGATGGAATCAATGCAGGTGTGCATTGACAGATGAATGAGTAAACAAAGCGTGGTCTATGCACACACCTCTCTCGGAGCCCAGGCTCACACTGAGCTTCACTTCCTCATCACAGGACTGAGCCCCAGATGTGTGGGGAGACATCCCAGCCTCAGCCCTGCAGGCCTGTCCTCTGAAATCCTGGTCTCTAATAACACCCTCTCTGTCCTTTTGTTCCTCTGTCCTAGAGGTGGCAGCTGCTCCCCTCAGTGGTTAACCTCTATTTACTTCAGCAATTCCCTTTTGCTTTTCCCCCCTGATACCTAACACCTTTGTAATCCATTACCTGTATTATATTTCTTCTGTTGAAAATTCCTGATGTGGTTTCTGTTTTCCTATCTGGACCCTGACTAATGGCACCTCTTAAAAACATACATCTCTCTGTCCAGGAGTGACGTTGCCTCCACCTGTACGCAAAGGGAGGAATCTGATATGATCCCCATAGCAGCTAGATTTTGATCTCCGATATTATTTTCTATTAAAAGGAACCAGGGCTCCCTAGAGAGCGGCTGATTCTATGATTCTATGTTTGGGGCAGAGAATGTAGAAATAGGTTAGAAAATCTTATTGTTGTGAAAAAGTGAACATTTTGGGGATTCTTGTGGCCAAATTGTGTGACAAAATTTAGCATTAAAAAGAAAAAAAAACTTTCTGTGCAAAAATGTGAGTATATAACAATACTAAAAAGGGGCAATTAAAATATAGTACGTTAAAGGAAAAGCATAATTGAGTTTCCAAAAATGTTTGCAGAAAATGCTCTCTTTTGCTAAAGCATGTAAGTTCCATCATTAAAAACCAAGCAATAGCAATTCAGCTTCACCCAACAAATACTTGGGATAAGATCACCCTGGAAAGAGAACACTGATCCTGTGTCCCAGTCCCAAATAGTAATTCATGTATTCATTAATTCAAAAAATGATTTCAATAAATATTTACAGAGTGCCTATTATGTGCACTGTTCAGGGATACAATAATGGAAAAAATATATTTAATACAAAAATACCTGCTCTGTGGAGCTTACATTTAGCTACGAGAGGTCAGCGTGCAATAAGTAGATCATACAATAGATCAGAGGGCGGTAAATGCTATGGAAAGAAGAAATTGAGTCGGAGGTCCAGAGATGGAAAGTTTGTGGTATTGAATTGGGCCTCAGGGTAGGCCTCATTAGGAAAGTGAGACTTGAGCAAAAACTTGGAGGACATGAGGAGATTAACCACATGAGTATCTAGGGAAAGAATATTCCAGACACAGAGAATAGCCAGACCTGACTTGGAAATGTGCTTGGTGTGTTCCAGGAATGGCAAAGGCCAGTGTGGCTGGAGTGAAATGAGTAAAGGGAAGAATAAGAAATGCTGTGGTCAGAGAAATATTGAGAGGACCTTGTAGGTCTTGTGCAGACTTTGGCTTTTACAGAAAGTGCAGTGGAGACCTACAGCAGAGCTCTCGGTCTGCTTGGCTGACTTACAAAGAATGACCGTAGGGGCATACAAGAGTAGAAACAGGCAGGTTTGTCAGGAGGCTATTATAATCACCCAAGGGAGAGAGAAAGACAACTTAGGTCAGGGTGGTAGCACAGGAAATGGTGAGAAATGGTCACGTCTGAATGCATTTGGGAGGCAGAGCTGAAGGATTGGATATAGCGTGTGAGAGAAGGGTGCTGGAGACCAGGATGACTCTGAGGTTTGGGGCCTGAGCAATTAGAAGGACTGAGATGACATGCAGCTGGGATGGGGAAGGTAGAGTGGAGCAGGGGTTTGGTGGGGTGAGGGGAGAAATTCAGTTGTGGACCTGTTAGGTTTGAAATGTCTACCTAGCCATGCAAATGGAGATATTGAGTCAGCATTTGGGATCTGTTTCTAGAGTTGAGGAGAAAGGTCTGGGCTGGTATTAGTCAGGATGGGTGTGCTGCAGTAACAAACAACTGCTAAATCTCACTGGATTAACACAGTGACAGTTTCTTTCTTAGTGTAGTTCTCTGCTCCATGTCATTTCCCCTCTGGGTACAGCCTAATAGAGGCTCTTCTATCTGGACTATTGCTAAGGCAAGAGGAAGAAAAGAACTAGAGTCTCACTACAGCAATGAAATGCTTTAGCTCTGAGGTGGCCCCTAACCTCCGCTCACATTTTTTTTTTTTTGACCAAAGTAAGCCACATGTCCGCAAATAACTTCAAGGAGGTGAGAAAGTGTAGTTCTCCTACATGCCTGGAAAGGGAAGACCAGAAATATGGGTGAGCCCTACTAATGCCTACTAGAGTTGGTGATATACAATAGGAAGTCATTGACACATAGATGGTGTTTAAAGGCACAGGGCTGGATGAGATGGCCAAGAAGCGAGTGTAGATAAAGAAAGCAGGAAGTTCAAGGGCTAGAGTTCATAAACTCAGTTGATATAACAAGCCCAAGATGGCAACTCTGTTCCCTTGGTTATGTGAATAATTTATATCTCTGGGATGAAGAAATGAATCAATAGCATTGATACCTTAGTGTAAATTATGCATTATAAATATAATAAATTTTTAAAATTCTGTACTGCTTACATATGTTTTTGTTTATAATGCTTTCAGTGATTAAGAAAATCTGATTTATTTATTAAATTTGTAAATCTACTTTACTAGATTTATGAGTCACTTGAGTAGGAAGATTTTACTTGTTCAACTTGTGAGTTTACTGTTTGGTGTTTGAAGTTCTTGGGAGAATTCAGATAGTTTATATTTGTGACTGTGGTTTGAAATCTCTAAAGGAATTTAATTAACAAGTCTGTAAATGTGTTAAATGTTTAGGGAGAAATTAATATGTCAAATGTATAAGCTTTTTGAGGATAAATCAAAGAGAAAGTGAAAGTGAGTATTTTTTATTTTAACACAAAAATTACTAGATCTATAAATAAATAAAATCTGCATGTTGCATTTAAAGGCTTTGGAAAACAAATTAGGTTTATAAGTTTACAAGCTAATTGGATATTAGTGAAAACATAACCTCTAGCATTCTTTTCCATATACAATAGCATTCCATGGATGCTGAAAAACCCACCCGTCCATCCTTTTCCTTCCCATTCTCCTTATGATGGCATGACAAGGGCACCTGGTGACCCTGTGGTGACATAGGGGCCCTTGGGCACTTGCTGCTCTATCTTCCAGGGCCATCTCAGGGCTAATGTTCAGCCCCTCCCAGTTGTCACTGTTCTGATTGGCCTGGCCTTCATCCTGATGGTTGGAGGTCTTTTTTGCTGGGCTGGGACTGAATTAATTATTAAACACTTTGAAAATTGTTGGTTATTTTGGATCATGGTCATGTCTCATGCCATTTCCTTTGGTCTCAAAGTCATCACATGTGGAAGTTCTTTATCCGGACTTGAGGTCTCCTCTGGACAGCCAATTCTCCCAGCACCCCTGAGTCTGCTCATGGTTATGTGGGAACTTCTGGATCTCCTGCCCTTCTGGGGATCAATGAATCAACAATGAGATCCTTTTTACCGGCACCCTGTTGCATTCATTCTCTTGTCCTCAGCACCTTGCCAGTTGCTGGGAGCACTGTAGACACTACTGTATGATACAGAGATTTGTGGAACAGTGTGGCAGTGGCGTAGGTGTTTTTTGAATAGTATAGCAGTATAGAGTAGTGGTTTGTTGAATGGTATAGCAGTATGGAGTCTGTGATTGATGTAGCAGTATGGTTTAGTGGTTTGTTGAATGATGTAGCAGTATGGTGTAGAGTTGGTTGAATGGTGCAGCAGTGTGATATCAAGGTTTTTTGAAGGGCTTAGCAGTATGGTACAGTTTGTTGAATGGTGCAGCAGTATGAAGTTGTGGTTTGTTGAATCATGCAACAGCCTGTTGTAGAGGTTTATTGAATTGTGTAGCAGTATAGTATAGCAGTTTGTTCAATGGTTCTGCAGCACAGAGTGAAGAGTCAGATATTTTTATATCCTTTTCTGCCACTTATTAGCTGTGTGATCTTGGGCAAATTACTTAACCTTTCTGTGCCTCGTTTTACATTGTTAACAATCTCATAGCGTTGCTGAGAATCAAATGAGCTATGCATCATAAAATAATTAGCACAGTTTCTGATACATTATGAAATGCTTAATAAATGTTAACTAAAGCAATAATTATATGACATACTTTCACTACTATTTTGTATGGTCTGACACATTAATGTGTCAGTATAAAGAAAAAAACCACTCCGAATCCAATTTCCATCCAAGGAAAAAGAATTTGAATTCTTGTTCATGATATGTTTGAATAATGCAAGGAAAAATCCAAGCAAAACCTTGCCGTGTAACTGGGGCAGGTTAGATATTTTCTGGTGAATTTGTCAGATCTGATTCTTGTTTCCCTTTTTCCTTTCCCTCCTGTTTCGGCGCAGCTTTCCTGGACTTACTGCTGCTGCCCAGTGCGGGGGAGTGAGTCACAGCCTGCAGGAAGGCACTTGTATCAGAGAGGGAGTTGGAAATCTGAGCCGAACCCATGAAAGGTCATCGCTAGTTGACAGGAAGAGGACTGGGCATTTGTCCGTGCTTGGCAGCTGACCTTGGCCCTTGGCAAGCATCCCCTGTAGGTCTGGCAAGTGGCAGAGTGGGCAGGTCGTCCTGAGTGCCCTCCACCCCCACCCTCCTCCCGCCCAGGGCCCAGTCACACGTCTCTCTTTTGAGTCATCCCTGTGTTTAGTCTGCTCGAGTCCAAGCTAACTGGGAACATCGACTGTCTGAGCTGGAGCCAGATCCCCACCTTGACAGAAAGGGCAAAGGGACCCCTTTAGCAGTGTACGAGAAACGGTTAAATCCGCGTGGAGGCGAGATCGCCATCAACAGCGATGCGATGCGGTGAGAATGGCACTTTACTTCCACGGTTTTCCTCCCCCAAACCCACAGCCCCTGTCTAGTGATGAGAAAAACAGCAGATAAATCCCAATAGAGGGACATCGTGCAAAACACACGTCCGGTACACCTCAGAACTCTGCGGTCGCCAAAAACAAGGAAAATCTGAGACATTGTCACACCCAGGAGGAGCCTGAGAAGACGTGGTGACTAACACAGTGCGGGATCCTGGATGGGAACCTGGAACAGAAAAGGACATTAGGTACAAACTAAGGAAATATGAATAATGTGCAGACTTTAGCTAGTAATAATAATGTATTATTATTAGTGATATTGGCTCATTAATTGAGACAAACGTACCATACTAAGGTAAGATGTTAATAATACGGAAATGTGACTGTGGGTATATGAGAACTCTTTGTGTTATTCTAGCAATCTGTATGTAAATCTAAGACTATTCTAAAATTAAAAAGTTTACTTTTAAAATTCTTCGGAATGGAGGTCTGCAGTACAACACCTCGGCCTGTTAACCATGCTTGTCCCGGGAGGTAGAAAGGGGGTGGAGGTGGGGTGTGGCCACCTGGAGCCCCTACTGTGTGCAAGATGAGGGATCTGAGGGACCGAGGAGACCAAGATGGGCAGCACTTGCCCTTGCCGCGTTGAAAGTCTGTCCGCCTTTGATACTTCTACATCGTTTGAATTTTTCTCAATGAACACGACCTACTTTTCATAATCTGACTTTTTTTATGAATAAAAAATCCCAACAAGCTGAATAAAAGTGATAAAGAGTAAGTTCTCCTTATAAACGTTAACCCGGATTTCCTAGGACACACTGACACCTCTTCTGGGATTGTGATTTTTAAGCACTTTTTTAGTTCTAGATTAGAGATCTATCAGTTTGGAATGCTGTTTCCCAAACTTACTTAACCTCGGCTATGGAATACATTGAAAATAATAAACGACAGAACATCAGCAGACATGTATCTGCTATATTGAAAGCTTATATTAAAGAAGGCAGGGGAAAAGATGAATTTCCTTAAAGAAAAAAATGAAGGCAAACATTTTATTTCACACGTTCTTATAAAACTTTTAAAAGGTTTTTAAAATATAATTTATGTCTTTTATATATTTGTGTTTTAAATTTTTAAGAATATATTTTGCCTTTTATATATTTAGGTTTTAAATATTTCCTGTATTCATTCATTTATTTATTTATTTATTCCAAAAGCTCTTCTGGAATTTCATCTTTTTAAAATCACCTATCTCTATGTTGGAAGCAGCATCATCATGGCCAAGGGTCTATGCTTTTAGTGCAGTGTGCTGGGAAAAGTCCCCCTCGCCCAGAGACACTGTAGCAAAGGGAAGAAGAACAGGAGCTGTATGCGGTGTGATTCTTGTGTTCTCTTAAATTAAGCAGCTTCGAATAGTGTTCATTGTTTCATCTTGGGCAATTTACATTTAGATTTTTCTTTCCTTTTAGAATATTAAAGGTCAATTGCTCATCTTCCCTTTAAAGTATTTTAAATTTGTGTTGGTTCGGATATCATTTAGAACACCAAGACCCTTCTTTTCATTTAAAGCTTTCTTATTTTAGCCATAGGTCTAAGGAGAACAAGTTAGAGTTGTGTGACTGTTTAATATTCAATATAGGCCAGCCATGGTGGCTCACGCCTGTAATCCTAGCACTCTGGGAGGCCGAGGTGGGAGGATCGCTTGAGATCAGGAGTTCGAGACCAGTCTGAGCAAGAGCGAGACACCATCTCTCCTAAAAATAGAAAAAAAATTAGCCAGGTCTGGTGGCATGCATCTGTAGTCCCAGCTATTCAGGAGGCTGAGACAGAAAGATTGCTTGAGCCCAGGAGTCTGAGGTTGCTGTGAGTAGGCTGATGCTGTGGCACTCTAGCCTGGGCAACAGAGCAAGACTCTGTCTCAAAAAAAAGAATTCTATATACATTGCTTAATATCATGTACATAGGCTGGAATTATATGACAAGGTATGTGACATTTATGGTAGTAAATCAATAGATGATGTACATGGTTATATATTAGGCTTGCATCTGGCTGCATGTAACAAGAATCTGACCACAATGGCTTAACTGAATAAGGGTGTTTGTTTTCCTATGGTAAACAATTCAGAGGTGAGCAGTCCAGGACTGGTGCAGTGATCTATGATGCTATCAAGGACCCCAGATTCATCTGTATTCCTGTATTCATCTGTATTCCTAAAAGCCACATCCTTAGCATGTGGCTTTTGTCCTCGTGGTCACAAATTGACTGCTGCACCTCCAGGTGTCAAGTCTGCGTCTCAAGCAGGGAAAAGGAAGACAAGGATAAAAGGCAAAGGGTGCAGCAACATCTTTCTCAAAGCCGATTTAGTAGATGTCCTTTACTTTTACTAAGCCAAAACTCTGTTACATAGCCACCACTAGCTGCAAAGGAGCAAAGAAAAAGCTAGTCTTGTAGCTGTGTCCTTGGGCACCCTGAAGAAAACCGTGATTCTTCTGGTAAGGCAGGCAGGGAGAGTGGACGCTGCGTAGGAGGTTAGCAGGGCTGCCACCATCGGCTTACAGGTCAGTTGGTCAATACTGCCCCTGACTCAAAGTACAGAGCAAATGTCTTCCATGGACTGTTCCAGCTCTTTCTGTTAAAGGCAGATTATTACATAATTAAAAATAACAATATTCATTGACTCTATTTTTTACAAATGTGCTTTTATAGAATAAATTTTAGTAGAAAAAATAGCATCGGTATCAATTATTTTCATGGAACACATATTAAATTTCTTCAGAGCACATTTTAGGAAACTCTGGCCTAAGTTATAGAAATAACCTATTCCAAATGACAGCTATATTTTACACTGAGTAAACCCAAAGTTTACTTCAAGTTTTCCTTAAATAATATACTCTCTTAGGTTAAAAAATTTAATTCAATTTGAAATTTATACTGATATAGATATCAGTATAAGATCTATTGTATCCTACTTAGAACTACTAATTTTTTTCATTTCCAAATTCCAAATGGGTAAGTAGTAACACATTTTACACTTCCTGGATAACTCTTTTAAAAAAAATAATGAAAACTTCTTAATCTGAATCTTTTTAGTATCTGTTTTCATGTTTTGGCATTCTCATATCATTTTCAACATCATGTAATTTGACTTGAGAACAAAAATGGCAACTTGGAATGTATTTCTTTACCTTAGTGCTGACTTAAGTTTACAGCTGAAGTCCTCTCCCCACCACTGTCCTAGAGTTTTCACTCTCTTTACCTACATGGCCCACATCCTGAGTGAAATTAATCCTCCTTTCCTACACTCAATTATAAACGACTTCATTTTTAAATGTAAAAATAATGCTTGTTACTTACCAAAACAATACAGCTTTTTTTCTTTTCTTTTCTTTTCTTTTTATGAGATAGCATCTTGCTCTGTTGCCTGGGCTAGAGTGCTGTGACATCATCATAGCTCACAGCAACCTCAAACTCCTGGGCTCAAGTGATCCTCCTGCCTCAGCCTCCCAAGTAGCTGGGACTACAGGCATGTGCCACCACACCTGGCTAATTTTTCTATTTTTAGTAGAGACGGGATCTTGCTCTTGCTCAGGCTGCTCTGGAACTTCCGACTTCAAGCGATGCTCCTGCCCTAGCCTCATAGCATTACAAGCTTACTGTAAAAGAGTAACTCTTGTTTTCAAGCTTGTCCCTCATGGTTACAAGATGGCTGCAGCATCACATAGAATGGCACTCCAACAGAGGAAAACGAAATGTCCCTATCATTTATTCCCTTTTGAAAGGGAGGAAAACCTTTCCAGAAATACCCTTGCAGACTTCTTTCATACCTCATTTGCCCCAATCCCATCATGTCTTTGTCCAATCACTCAGAAACCCAGGAATGAGACAACTGTAGCAGACTCAGACCAACCAAGAATCATTCTCCGTTTCCCTTAGAGAACATCAGAACATGGCCGCCGGGAGGAGGGGGGACAAAACCAAGCGGTGGGGAGGGAAGCGCCAGGTGAGGGTGGGAATGGGGCTGTTGGGTGGGCAACCAATAGTGTCTGCCAAAGACAGGATAGCTCCCCAAACTTTATCGGGTTATATTTAGGGAATTGGGGACTCTCTCAAGAGGTGTTTCAGTTATATTATGGTTTATGGTTGTGGTTTAAATGGGATTACTAGGAAGTTTTTCTGTAAAAAATTATTTTGGCTTGGTTGCTGATTCTTTTAAAACACACACACACTAAGTAGCAGAAGCATCTCTCTAAGCCTCGGTTTCCTTATCTGTAAAATGGGTTTCACAAAGCTATCCACTAAGGCAGGGGCCCCCAACTTATGGTAAGCTATATAATTATTTCATTATATATTATGATGTAATAATAATAGAAATAAAGTGCACAATAAATGTAATGTGCTTGAATCATCCCAAACCAACCCCTCCCTCCAGTCTCCCTCCCCAACAGTCCGTGGAAAAATTGTCTTCCATGAAAACAGTCCCTGGTGCCAAAAAGGTTGGGGACCGCTGCTGTAAGGGTTCTGAGAGACTGGAAATGATGCACAAAAGCTCTTAGAACAGTTCCTGACACTTAGTGAGCTTTGTGTAAATATTTGTTACTCTAATTTTTGATACAATTCCAAAATAAATTATCTGGTTTCCTAATCTGCACCAAATCAGACAAAAATAACTCATTAGAAAACATATAATGGCATACAGGCATCCCATTGTTTTAAAATTGATTCGGAAAAATGGCTGGCAAACACACCTCACGGCAATCTGGACTTTTTCACAGACGCCGAAAGAATGAGCGTAACTGGGGTCCAAAGAGGGTTGTGTTACTGTTCCCCTCCACTTTGTTCACTATATTTTCTAGGTTTTTTTTTAAATAAAATATCTCCCTAAAGGGTTTATCATAAAAAAGGGACTATGGTAGGCTGAATAATGGTCCCCAAATATGTTGAGCCCTAATCCCCAGAACCCATGAACATATCTTACCTCATATGACACAGGGAGTCACAGCTCTGGATGAAAGCAGGTTGCTCATCAGCTCACCTGAAAATAGGGAGAGTACCCCGGATTGCCCAGGGGGGCCCAGTGCCTTCACAGCAGTCCTTAAATGTGGAAGAGGGAGACAGAAGACTCAGTGTCAGCGTGATGTGATGTGTGGAAGACTCACCTGGCCGTTGCCAACTTTGAAACTGGAAAGGGGCCGCAGGCAAGAAATGCAGGCACCTGCCGAAGCTGCAAAAGGTAAGAAAATGGATCTCCCCTGGAGCTTCCAGAAAGGAATGCAGCCCTGCCAACTCCTTGGTTTTAGCTCGGTAAGATCCATTTTGGACTTCTGTTTGAACTTCTGACCCCAAGACCAAGTAATGTAAGATAATAAATTTGTGGGGTTTTTTTAATTCCGCTATTTGGGCAACAAATTTGTGTTGTTTGAAGCCACTTAGTGTTAGTTTGTTACAGCAGCAATAGAAAACTAATGCAGGGAAAGAATGTAATTTCAACCCTGGCAAAAATGACATTTAGGAGCCCCAAATAACTTTTCATATCAAATCTTGCCAAACAAAAAGGCACTTGTTGCACAGCTCTTATTATGGGGCTGGAGTCTGTGGGATCAAATCTCACCTTTACATCAGGACCCAGGGATCTGTTGTGGTCCTGAAAATACATCTACAATGAAAAGGAATAAACAAAGCCAGGTGCGGTGTCTCACGCCTGTAATCCTAGCACTCTGGGAGGCTGAGACAGGAGGATCCCCTAAGCTCAGGAGTTCGAGACCAGCTTGAGCAAGAGGGAGACCCCATCTCTACTAAAAATAGAAAAATTAGTCAGGCATCGTGCCACATGCATGTAGTCCCAGCTACTCGAGAGGCTCAGGCAGGAGGATTGCTTGAGCCCAGGAGTTTGAAGTTGCAATGAGCTACGATAACACCACTACACTCTAGCCAGGGCGACAGAATGAGACTCTGCCTCAAAAAAAAAAAAAAAAAGGAATAAACAAGATGTCACTATTTTATTGAAATATGGTCACACAATGGGATAAAAGCCAGGTGGATTAGCCAGAGGGCTTAAAGGAAGGAGAAAATAATAACTGGTGGATATCAACAAAGAAGGAAATAGTAAAATGGTATGCATAAATAAAGCAAAATTGTTTTTGAATGCATAGTATTTTGAAGCCGTTTAGTTTAAGGAAAAATAGGCTTAGCATCTCACCTGCTGTATTTGCAGCATGGATGTTCAAGGTGACGCAGCTGCATCAACGAGGGGTTTGAGTAGGTGTCTTACAGCATATTTAAGATGGCAAGAAGATAGGCAAGACGTTTCTAAAATAATTTGTTTCTTTTTAAGCTTTAGGTCTTTAAAAGGAGTAAACCTCAATTTTCCAAATTACATCTCATGTCACATCCCCTCTTTAAGTGAGAGATGAATGAGGCCTGGCAGTGCTGGGGTTGGGTTGTGGTCCATCCATCACTGGGTTCAGTCTAGTTTGGGGTCCTGGCTTCAGTCCTAGTGCTCTGTGGGCCTTCCAGACACCCGCGTGGCTCCCTCACCCAGGGGAATGGAGGCCTGTCCGGTGGTGGGGGATTTTGTGCTGGAACAGAGAGAAATCCTCATATTTTGTTCCTTTCATATAAACTGTTATCATTAATAATATCAGACTTCTCTGAGAATGAGACGTGATTCTAAGCAGATCATTATGTTGACCAGGCATTATATTTCTTTACTTAGCAGTTGTAAAATGCCAATGGAATTTTTAGCCAATATGTTTCTACATTCCTTTGCTGATATTTTGGTTCTTAGCTCCTCTGAGAAGTTTCCACCAAATTATCCTTTTAAACTCTTTCAACTATTATCTTACTATTATTCATAATAATTTAAGATGATTTGGATAAAGGTCCCTCTTAACTTATTTTTCTTTGTTGTTTAATTATCTTACCGCACTCATTATTTCATGCTGACATCTACAGAGTCCCCTAAAACAGCAAATCCTTAATCATTTCTCCAATATGTTCCATATATCAAAGCTAATAATAATAATGACTAGCTTTCACTGGGGCCTCAGGATGTACAAGGCACCAAGTTTTATATGACTTAATTTCCCCAGCAATTTTATGTGATAGACACCTTCAAGATCATTCTACAAGTGAGAAAACTGTGTCTTGGAGAAAATAATGAACTTGTTCAAATCACACAGCTAGCAGAGGGCACAGCCAGGATTTAAATCTAACCCATCTGACTCCAGATCCAAACTCTTAAGCACTCCTGCTAACATGCAGAACTTATCTGGGAGCGTGTGAACACCAGCAGACTACAGTGGGTGGGCCAAATCCAGCCCTACTACCATCTAGTGGAGACTGCTGCAGCCAGCTAGCACTGTATCCCCGCTACCCCTGTCCCACTTCTGCTCTCAGAGTCTGTCTCCTTGACCAGTGGCCACGCCTTCCTGCTGTCATCTAAGATCAGCTGATTACCACCTACATGCTGGGGACTCTACTGTTGAGCACTGAGCTGCAGAATCTCATTCCAGGAGTTGGTGACTCAGCAAGTTGCCTTACCTCCAGTGAGGTCCCCTAGGTGACAAGACCACACTCTCTGAGAGGCAGGAATCTAGGTGTAAAACTGACAGGGCAGCTGTCCCATGCCCCTCCCACTGCCAGGCCCCTACCCCTTGGGCCAGAGCTCTTCCTCCCAAGAACACCTGCATCAAACTGGCCAGTGGGCATAAAGCTTGTCACTACTTGGGATGGCCCACCCCAGGCAGACCAGGAAGGGTGAGGTCAGAATTTTCTCTCTTGTGATGTGAGTACCTATACAACATCCTCAATTTTGCCTCATGGTCCCAAAGCCTAAATTATTTGTTATCTGGTCCTTTACAAAAAATTTACCTACCCCTGCTGTGTGCCATACCATGGAAGTTCTGACATTTCAACTTACCTAACGTGGGCCACACTTTGATCCAGATTTTGGTCAACCAACAAAATGAGCTGTTAAAGCTATTGCTAGCCCTT
The DNA here is from genome assembly GCA_963575035.1 of Avahi laniger. Lineage (NCBI taxonomy): Eukaryota > Metazoa > Chordata > Mammalia > Primates > Indriidae > Avahi > Avahi laniger. The sequence continues at coordinate 67,527 of CAUYSK010027578.1, forward strand.
CATTGAATCTGGAGTCTCTGTATATTGAACCCATATCAGTAAATTCAACCTGATTCAATTTTATACTCCTTCCACCCTGATCCCATTCCCATAAGATCCATTCCCACACATATCCCCAGGTTTCTGTTGATATAAATTGGCAAAATTATGCAATGCTCTTGGTGTATGTTATACTTCCTCATGAATTATAGGGGCTTTCAGTTACTCAAATTGAGTTACGGATCTAGGAAGGAGAGAGGTGGTGGGGTAGGTCCTTTGGAGGGTCATTACATGATCTTCAGACAAGAGGGCATTAACCTCCTCAGAAGATGGAAGGGCTGCTTCTACTGGCAAAGAAGACCAAGCAGAATTAGGGGTTCAAGGCCCCAGCTTCATTAGAACCTGTCCATATATCCCCATCCTAGTTCTCCCCAGTCAATACCCTTACTTTAACAAAATAGGTACGACATGGTTGCCAATTCGATTTGTATTGTAATTCAGCCACTCCCTGGATTAGACTTTAATTTAGTTTTCCTGTAGCTACAGGAGATTAGGGCTTCTTTCAGGGCAGTCATTGGAACTTCCAGGTCCTTAATGTGGACCTTGAGCTAGAAATTTGAAGTCTCAAACTCATTATTTTCTTTCCCTGTATTCTCCCACCCAATGAGAAGCATATACTCCTTATTTTCATTAAAATGATCTATAGCATCAAATACTTGGTCACCCAGAGCCTAGCCTTCTACAGACACTTAATTAAAGGCATCTGAAGGCAATAATTTTACGTAACTGTCTTGCCACTTCAGGCTATAAAGCAAAGTACTCACTTCATCTCCAGAAATAGGTTCACGGATGCCTTTGAATCTAACCAGATCAGAAAACCAAGTCTAGATAAGCCGGAATTGATTCAGAGAAATCATCCTTAAAATTCTGCTGCTCTGGAACCACTTTTGAGTGCCAGACTTTTTTTATTTTTTAGTGCCATGATTGACTTTTCAGTGGGAGAATTCTCCCAGCTGAGTTTAAATTCACAGCTAGCAGGCTCCAGACACCAGCACAGACTGAGTATCATTTGGTAAGTCTTACCCAAGAAGGCCTTCTCTTTGTTTATTCTCCTTCCCCAGAACACCTTGAGCTTCTCCTGTAGACTTTGACTAAGTAATTAAGTCTAAATTCTGTAAATACTGGGTTCTGGGGAGATCACTGTGCCTGGGAACATTTTTTAAAGCCCCAAGTGTTAATAGGTGGTGCTGTAATAAGCTTCTGGGTCCTATTAACTTCTGAGGTTGTAACCACACTCATTCTTGGGAGAGATGTCTGAGCCTGAAGTTACTGAAGAAATCTCAGCTTTATCCTGGCATTGAGGGTCTCCCTGGAGGACTCTGAGCAGAATTTAAAATTGAGGAGTGATTTATTTAAATTTTAATTTTATTTAAGAAATTTGAACAGTAATTCACAGGGCAAGATAATCTGATTTTGGACTCTACTTCCATTAGACATCAACTTAAAATTTTGGGGCTTTGGGTTCATTGGACTGAATTAAATTAATTCATTTTTAGGACTTTAATTTCCCTCTGGGAATTTGATAATGGCAGGGATGTTTATACTCAAATTTGTGCCCTCTCTATTTGTTAGAATTTTATTAGAACATCTTTTTGTTACCTAATTCATTGCAGGACCAATGACAGGAAATATTAGACAGTGTGGCCAGATGTAATTTTAGAATAAAATTCTAAATTATTCTATAAAAATAGAATAAGCCTTGGTGCAACTTGACCTTAGAGCTTGTGGCAAATTGTATAGTATAAAAATGGCCCCGCAGTAAAATAAACTAGACACACAAAGTGACAAATATTGTAGGATTTCACTTTTACAAGGTACCTAGAATAGTCAAATTCATAGAGATAGAAAGTAGAATGGTGGTTGCCAGGGGTTGGGGTTGGAGAGAATTGGAGTTGTTGAATGGGGACAGAGTTTCAATTGGGGAAGGTAAAAAAGTTCTGGAGAGAGATAGCAATGATGGTGCACAATGGGAATGTACCATTTAAAATGGTAAACTTTTTTGCCACAATAAAAAAATGGGGAAAAATGGCCCCACAACACGATTTCCAGTCCCACATGGTCTTCCAAAACCTTGCCACTCTCCCATTAAGAGCAGTCTCTCTTTCTGACAGAGGACAGCAGAAGTGATGCTGTGTGAATTCTGGGACTCGGTTATAAAAGATGATACAGCTGCTGCCTGATTCTTTCCGTATTTCAACATGTGCCTTGGGAGCCCTGAGCTATGCCAAAGCCACTCTAGAGGCAGGAGAGACTGTGTGGGGAGGTCATGAAGAGACAGGAAGAATTGCCCAGGGAGCCCCAGCTGTGGGGGTCTCCCTAGCTCAGATGCCAGGCTCGTGAGAGAGGAAGACTGCGATGACTCCCGCCCCAGCCACTGTCTGAGAGACAACTGCATGAGACACCCCAAGTGAGAACCGCCTGCTGAGCCCAGTCAACCCCAGAACTGTGAGAGATAATAATAATAGATTGTTGTTTTCTGATTTGGTATAGTGTATTATGTAGCAACAGACAACTGGAAGACAGTGAATTTAAGTAATGTTTTTACCTGATCCATTCATTCTTGGGGTCATCTCACCCCAAGAGCCTTCTTGGGGTAAAATGTACACTGTCTACTAGCGGTCCCAGGACACTCAGAGGACCGTTCAGTATCAGAAGGTGGGAACAACAGCATCTAAGTTGTTTGCTATTGCGTCTTCCCCGAGGGGGACTGCCGCATCCTTAAGTGATGGCACACTTGATAGAGGAAACCAGTGCATTGGGAGAACAAACAGCTGACGCTGTCGGGGGAACATTGTTCCCTGCTCCTTATGTTTCCTATCGAAACATCTCCCTAGGGCCCCACTCCTGGCCTTTGTCCCTCTCCTCCCTCAGTCTTCCTCTCGGAAGTGACATCTGGTAAGCGAGTCTGAGAGAACGATCTGGGCATGTTGGCCCCAGCCCCTCTGCCCTGCTTTCGGGATGCTCTGCTTGACATCTCTGCTGTGCAGTCTAAAGCATTCGTCCAACTGAGCCCGGGACTGGGGAATGTCTAATTCAGGAGTTAAGCCTTTGTAAGCCCACTTGGCTTTAGACCTTAGCCTTGTTATTTTAACAGCTTTAGAAATAATAAAAGCAATATTTTAATTTCCATTTGCTAGACACCAGTGTCTGTCTCAAATAGTCAAAACTCAGGAGGAGGTGAAAGGATATAATTACTTTGACTTCCTAACCGCAGTAATTCCTGTCTATGTTTCAAAAATTTTCCGTGTCCTTTAAGACCCAGAGGAAAGGCCATCCCTAATCCCCCTTCCCCTGGAAGTGGACATGACCTCTCCTTGCTCCAGCCTCTCTCTGTCTTTCCTTGTCTCCTTTTTCAGTCCCTTGTCACTTCTGGCTTTAAAGTTATCTGTGTACTTACTATACCTCACTACCACATAGCACAGGTTGTCTTCAACTTTAATGATTGGGCTTTACAACAATCTAAGCTTCCTTTTTACATTCTACATGAGATACTCCTAAATTGAGTCTCCCATGCCTCAGGTGATAAAAGTGAACATTCCTAGTTATCCCACAGCAGAGTTATTTGCCAACCAACTCCTTTGTTCCACAGTTTCATCACTTTTATCAGCATGGCAGTTGGGGGACAATTATTGAAATATTTGGTGACATTTCAGGAATTGTTTTGTAAAATAAATATAAAGTGGAAAAATGAAAATGCTCATTCTGGTGATTAAAAAATGGAGATCTCATAAACTTGATGCAGTTGAGGCAAAGATGGAAATCATCAGACGTGCTGGATGCTAGGGATGGTTAACCTCAATTTGGATGTTTGTTTTATTTATGCAGTTGACTTCAGTGTTTAACTGGGAAGAGAAAGAACAAAATGAACAAAACACCTATAACATGGTGAGCTAGGGTTCTCCAGAGAAACAGAACCAAGAGGATGTGTATATCTAGACAGAGCAACAGAGATTTATTTTAAGGAATTGACTCATGTGATTATGGAGGCTGGAAAGTCCAAAATCTGCAGTCAAGTCTGAAGACCAGGCTGGAGACTCAGGAAAGAACCCACGTTGCAGTTCAAATCTAAAGGCCATCTGCTGGCAGAATTACCTCCTGTTTGGAGGCTGGTCCTTCGTTCTATTCAGGCCTCAACTGATTGAATGAGGCCCATCCGCATTGTGAAGGGCAATCTGCTTCATTCATAGAAACATCTAGAATAATGTTTGATCACATATCTGGATGCTGTGACCCAGCCAAGTTGACACATAAAATTTACCGTTACACATGGTGAAAATATATCTTCAAAATTATGTTCAAAAAGCAAGTGATACTATACTTTTTAAATCTCCGAGAATGTACCACTTTTGTATATTATTTTGAAATACTTGAAAATATGCAAATTTTATATATTTCAGTACAGTTTTAAGGAGCAGAAAATTAAGGGACTGCCTATAAATTCTTTGGGGGAAGGTGCTACATCTTTATAACAGGAATGAGATTGGTGATCAGCAACTGCATACCTGACTAATAATGGCCTGAACAAATAGGGGCTTAATTTTCTTACCTTACAGAAGCCTGGAGGTAGGTGGCTTCTGGCATTGGTTCAGAAGCTCAGCAGTGCTGGCACGGACACCACTGTGATTCTCTTGCCTTGCCTCTAAGGTTTCAAGATGGCGGCTGCATCCACATTAAAGGAAAAAAGAAGAAAGCCCTGCTGTCCCCTTTTATCAGGAAAGCAAAAGCTTTCCAGAAACCTCAGCATAGTATGCTTATATCTCATTGGCCAGACCATGTCACATGGCCACCCCTAGCTGCAAGGGAAGCTTGGTAAGCAAGTATTTATTTGCCCACATCATTGCTCTGAACAAATTTAGCATTCTATGAGGAAGAGACCAGTGGGATAGATTTTGAATAGACAGTAAATCAGGTCTGCTATAGTCTTACACTTTCTTCCTTGATACCTGCTCAGGCCTTAGGACAAAACTTCTATGAATATAAATAGAAGGCACTCAGTAAATATTTATTACTTAAAAAGGTAGAAAAAGAAGTGAAACTTGATTTTATCTGTTATGCCCTGTAAGAATCTTTCCTCAGATAGCAATACTGAATTGTTTCTAATTGCTGTATATTGCTATCTCTCCTATTGGATAATGACACCAGCTGTCATTTACTAAGTGCTCACTATATGCCAGGCACTAACCTAAGCACCTTATGTGTATCAGTCTTAATCCTTAATACAACCCCGGGAGGTAGATATTATTATTATTGTCCTATGTAATAGATAAGGAGACTGAGGCACAGAATGGTTAAGTAGGTATAACTTGTCCAGGGTCACAGAGCTGGAAAGTAGCAGAGCTGGGTTAGAAATAGAATTGCTAGATTTAGCAATTAAAAATTACAGGCTGTCCACTTAAGTTTGAATTTTAGATAAACAATGAATAATGTTTTGTACATTTTGTACATTGTAATATTTATATAGAAATATTATCCGCTGTTTATCTGAACTTTGCATTTAACTGGATGTCCTGTATTTTATCTGGGCACCGCAGTTAAGAACCCAGGCAGTATGACTTCAGAGCCTGTACTCTTAATCACAACTGCATACTCCCTTTCCTGCTGTATGAGTTTAATCTCTATCTTATTACAATCTATCACTATCTTGTATATTTACTTGTTTACTTATTTAGTGCTCATGTCCTTCACTAGAATATAAGCGCCATGGGGTCAGGGATCTATGATTCATTGCTGAATCTTCTATGGCCAGAATAGCGTCTGGTACATAATAAATGCCCAATAACTAATTGTCAAGAAATGAAGGCGATGTCTCTCTTGGTAGCATTATTCGACTTGGATGTGGAAAGCTGGCTATGGAAGGTTTCATTGCTCTATGCCAGATACTGCAGTACCTCCCTGTGGCACCCGCCCCGCAGTGCATACGTTTTGTTGAGGTCAAGAACAACCACGGGACTTGCTTTGATCTGTGAACTGTGAAAGGAAGTGATTGTGTCTTTAAAAGCTGGCAGCACATGATTCGCCACATTCTTTTTCCCCTGCCACGTGATTGGCAACGCTCAGAGATGAAGGCCGCTCCACCGTCTTGAGTCCTGGAGTGAGGACAACAGGAGAGAAGAGCTGAGCTGACCCTTGATGAACAGGTGGCATGAGTGTGAAGTAAATCTTTGTTGTGAGCCACTGAGGCTCAGGGGGTTGGAAGGACATTAATTACGGTAGCATGCCCTTGACTGATGACATTCTTCACCAACATGCCATCTAAAATGCAGGAGCCATGTGACTCTTGGAGAAGCTCCTTCTTACCTTGGAGAAGTAAATTTCCAGGTCTTTCTCTCTCTCAAATCTCCTCTTCTCAAATGCAAAATGGAAATCATAGGGGTGAGGATCCAGCTATTTTTGGTGTATAGCAAAAGAATATTAAGTCAAAGCAATTGTCAACACAGTTTCTCAAACAGCAGCCACAATTTTTATAATGAATACAGGTTTAACTGGAACCCTCAAATAACCACGATTTTTCCCTGAACTCGAATATTGTGAGAAAGAAGCAAGTCGCTCAACAATAAACTCAATTAGAAATACAACGAAAACCAACAGACCCCAAAGCCGTCTCAGAGGGCTGGTGTATGGCGCCACCACAGCCCATGCTCAGAAACTGCAATGAGTGCTCAAGGTTTGCATCATGAAGGACCCAGAATAAGAAAACGGTAGGAAGTTCTGGAGACGGGTTGTGGTGATGGCTCACACCAGTGTGACTGTATTCGGCACTGCAGAAGTGTACACTTGAAAATGGCTGTGATGGTAAATTTCATGTTACCGGTATTTTACCCCACACACAAATAATCACTTGCTTTGTCGGTTTGGTGTGCGTTATTCCTGGTGGGCTAGTTAAGACTCTTTAGTTGCAGGTTGCAGAATCCGTGTCAGCTACTTTGGACAAAATAGGAAAATCTTAAGTATACTGGGCTATATATCAGGACCCAGGGGCGGGAATGCTAAGAGGTCTCCGGAAGGACTAGAATCGGGAACTGGAAGGCCATTTGCACTCTTCCTGGTCCCTGCTTTTCTTTGTGATGCTACTCACCCTCGTCGTCCTTGTAGCTGGTTTCCTTCTCTCTGGTCCACAGGATGGAATGAGCTTGCTGCCTCCTCCTCCCCGCAGCTCCCAGTGTACTGGATGTTGCATTCCTGTGTTGAGGATAACTTGTCTCTCACTCCCATCCCACATTCCCAAGAAAGGGAGCTGATTGGCACGTCCTGGGGCAGATGACCCCCCTGCTGGTGCAAAGGTGGCCAATTCTGAGAGGGGAGTGGCCGGGCACGATCATCGAACAGTGCCTTGCAACTTGGGAATACTCATTGCATTAGACCAGATAACGTTCTCTCATGCCCTTGGCACAGAGTTATATTCAGTTTCATGAACATAAAAAATGATGATACGAATTACCTGGTTGCTAGGTGAGCCAGGGTCACGTCCTCTCCTCCTGTCCGGCCAAAGTCTCCGTCTTGGGAGAGCTGTTACTTCGCTCCCAGCGGTGGAGGATGTGGGGGCGTCTTTGTAGCGCTTTGTCTCCTCCAGTCCTCTGCCAGGCGCCAGCTCTGAAGGGAGCAGAGGAGGTGCTCCGGGTTTGACCACCAAGTGCCCCACAGGGCTTGGCCCATGGCCCTGGCCCCTGCCCCACCGTCACAGACTCCCACAGGCCCTGCAAGGTACTGGAGACTTTCATGTGGTAAAGGGGGCCCTTCCATTTCGGCTCTGTCCCGTGTATCCCCCATGTTAGCTTTGGCCCAGGAGATACTCTCTTCACCTCCCTCAGAGGACTTTGTTCTCTGAAACCCCACAGGCCTGTGGCGCTTCCCTCAACGCCTCTGACATGCCGGGAGATTGCAGGGTCACATGTACCCACAGCCCAGTTTAACGGGCATAAATTTGCTTCTCAACATTCAGGTATGAGAAACAGTATATTTCTCCTTTACAAAAACCAAATTAATCCACCCAACTGCGAGCGCCTGCCTGCCAGCTCGTGGGAATCCCGATGCCAGTGCAGCCATCGCTGGAGCTGGCCCCATCTCCGTGGGACCGGACGGGAATCCTAGAGTTGACGTGGTGCCAGGGCGCTGTGGGGAGCCTGATCCTGGCCTGGGGGGACGGCTGGCGGAGCAGTTGCTCCCTGCCAGCTGCTGCCCTGGCTCACGAGGACCTCCTCGCAGGTCTTGGGGCCCCAGGGCTCTGAGGCGGGTGTGTGCAGGCACCCACTGCCATGGTGCCCCGTCCCCGCCAGGGTCCTCCATCTCTGGAGTCCTTGTCTCCCCTTTGGGCAGGGCGGACCCACCCTCTAATTTTTAGCCTCACCTCACCCCCCTGTGTCCTTTGAGAACTGGGCTTTAAAAAACAGAAGTCAATTAGTTGTCCCATGAGGCAGGAGAAGCTCCTACGAACAGGACATAGGCATGGGGGTGTGTTGAGAGGGGTATGATTTATTCCTCTTGGTGGCCTTGAAAACCAGACACCATTGATGTCTTCATCAGGAGAAGCTGCCACCACCACCGATGTGCAGCGCCTCGCAGTTTCCCACCCCAGCAAGGAGCGGAGGGCAGCGACTCAGATCACAGATCGTGGGCTTGGAACAGGAAGGCCCCTCCATGGTACTCACCCCCAGAAGTCACACTGACAGTGGCAGTGTCAGGGTGAGGACCCCCCCCATGCAGCTTCCTATGGGAAATGGTGAGCACAGGAACTTTTTGACAAAGTAAAAATGTCTTAAGAATGAATGCAATGCATTCTTTATAATGGTTATTTACAACAATTAAGTACTAAATCCTTGTTATTTTATTTCTTAAATTTATTTTATTGTGGCAAGAGCATTTAATATGAGATCTACCCTCTTAAATTTTTCTTTCTTTTTTTTTTTTTTTTTTTGAGACAGGGTCTCACTCTGTCACCAGGGCTAGATAGAGTACAATAGTGTCATCATAACTCACTGCAACCTCAAATTCATGGGCTCAGCGATCCTCCTGCCTCAGCCTCCTGAGCAGCTGGGACTACAGGTGAGTGCCACTGAGCCCAGCTAATTTTTCTATTTTTTGTAGAGAGGGGGTCTTGCTCTTGCTCAGGCTGGTCTCAAACCCCTGGCCTCAAACCATCCTCCTGCCTCAGCCTCCCAGAGTTCTAGGATTATAGGTGTGAGCCATCACGCCAGGCTACTCTCTTACATTTTTAAGTGCACAATACATTGTTGTTTAACACCTTTGTTTTAACACATAAATAAATGAGACACATTTCATGGTGGATACAGCCTTTCCCAGGAGACAAAAGATTTGAGTTTTCAGAATTTCTATCATAACCTCGAGCTCCAACTCCTCTACACTGTAAGCCCACAGAGGTCAGTGTCCCCTGTCTTAATCCTCTCTGTCCTCCCACCCTCAGACACCACAGGCCTCCATGATGATCCAGTGAATTAACTTCTTTCTGCTCCTGGTTCTTCATTTAAGCCCGCAAGTGAAGATACAGATAAAATCTTCGCCTGACATTTCCCTGTGGACCTGGGAAGAGAAAACACTTGTGATATTTTGTATCTGAAGTGAGGCCAGGGTGGCACAACTGCCACCTGAGAACTGTGTGACCAAATGGTTGGGTATGTTTGTCAGCCCTCCAGGGAGTGGGAATTCGTTCCTGAAAGGAATCTACTGCGCCTAGACAGGTCTGGGGTTGAGGTCAGCATCCATCTATCCAGTGGACACTGTTCCTCCAAGAGAGAAACGTTCTTTCCTTTCAGGTAGATATCAGTCAGCATCTGAACTCTCACTCTCCAAACATTTGCTATAAAGACTTGGCAACATTTTCACTCAAAATTTGCTGTGTGAATCAAAACACTCAATCTGTTCTCCAGAAACTTCCAGGATTCTGGTGGGAGGGTAGAGGATGTGCCATACATGCATCTCAGCTCTCTTCCCGGGAGAAGCACATCTGATGCCTACATTATCCTTACGTATTGTAAAGATGTCTTGTAAGAAAGTTGAAGAGCCTGTGAATAAAGCAGTAGAGCCCAAGAGGCCTAAAAGAAGCCCCTATAAATTAGAAGAAAAGTTGAAAAGTGATAAAGTGTATTGTGAGAGGCAAAAACATAAGAGACATGAACATTGTCATGCGTGTGTCCCTTGTATTGTGTGTGCAATTATTTCCATGCATTTTATGCATCATGTTGGATCTTTAGCAAATAATTTTATTATTTTTATATTGTATTGTGTTGGAGAATTAAAATGTAATTCATATATTAATAACTCAATCCATCATTATTGTGTCTTGCACACAAAGGTAACCACTCATGATTTCATTAAATGTTAAATAATTAGGTAATTGTTAAATGATTTATATCAGTGATTCTTAGACGCTAGCAAGCATCAGAAGCTCTTGGAGGTCTTGCCAAAACTCAGATTGCTGGACCCTACTCCAGAGTTCCTGCTTCTATAGGTTTAGGGTAGGGTCTGAGAATTTGCATTTTTAACAAGTTCCCAGGTGATGCAGACACTGCTGATTCTGGGTCAGTTTTGGGAATCACTGATTTCTTATTGTTCAGAGCCCCATGGTGGATTGTTATATAAATATTTGAGTGTTCTGGTAGTTGAGAGGATATTGGCTGGCGTTTTGGGATAGGTTGGCAACGCATTATCATTTTCTCCATTTTAACTAATGAATTATAGACACTTGCTACCCTGAACTTTGCTATCCAGCATATTTTTAGGAGCAGATTCGGTTCAGATAATTCATTATGCCTGTGCTGCCAACTCGAGGCTGCCTGGGGAGTTTGTCGGAAGCCACCTTCTCACGCAGCAGGCCCACACTCAGCGTCTGAACACTTTCTGAAGCATGGGCCGTGCCGGGGAGAGAACAGCAGCCTGAAAGGGACTCACAGCCCTGCGAGGAAGAGACGGAAAAGCCCCTGCATTGACGGCAACACTGAAAAGCCCTTTCATTGCTAATGGAAACAGTTCGGAGAATGTGGGCTGGGAGCCTGGAGCTGAGAAGTCCAGAGCTGTGGGCAAGTTATTAAGTGCCCTGGAAAGACCCCACTGGGCAATTTAGGGAGTCCCTGGCCCGGCTGTTTATGGCATTGCTAGAAGGGACTGAAGGGCCATCAGGCCCTCTGCTGCATGTTGCTGTCATGGGGAGAATGGTGTTTCCCTGGCCAACAGCAGACCAGGGAAAAGGAGAGAAAGGAAACCAAGAAACTTGAGAGAGCCATTTCCAGCTTTAAGGCTGTCAAATGGGTATTTAAACATTACAGAGAAATGAAGCAGAGTAGGGAGCCTTTATTTACCCAAGGAGTCAGGAATCCTCTCCTCTTTTAACCCAGGATCATTTTTCAGAATCTACCATCTGCTTTGTGAGTCAGTTCTGGAGACCGAGGTTTCCTCTTGGCATGAAAGCAGAAGATGCGCACATCGAGGTCTTCGCATTCTGTGAGATGAGCTAGACAGAGGCTCCAGGAAGTGAGATCCAGGCTGTTCCACCTCTGCTGTGACTCCTTAAAGGTTGCGAGGTTCATTCAGAGGTTCCTTTCACACGTATTGGTTCTCGGTCTGCCCATTTGGAAAGAGGGTTAGGAATGCCTGTCCTACCCATTGGCATGAGGGTGCAGTGGGGATCAATATGCTTTGAAAGGTGCATAAATTAATTATTGGAATATTGATGAAGAGTGGAGATCTGTGTTTTGAGATCATTTGTAAGGAGTTCCTAATTACATGAAGGTGGGAATTTGTCTGATTTTTCACTGATATCCCCAGTGCTTAGAACAATGATGACACACGGTAGGCGCTCAAAAAGTTTGTTGAATGAATGCAAAAAAACACATAGAATTACAGAATTTCACAACTAGAGGAGTCCTTAGAGATCATCTCAAATGTTGACTTATAACTCCCAGCAAGGTTTATACTCCTCCCAAGCTTTTATAGCTTCAAGGGTCAAAAAGTGAACAAGTCTCCCAGGTGGAGCTGACCCAAGTCTCACATTCAGTTTCTCTTACTGCTTTGTACTGACATGAAACTAATTTCGAAAAAAATGTAAGCTCTAATCATTGGCTCTTTTTTTGGCAAGGAAAAAAGAAAACATTCTAGTCCAGCTCTGAGCATAACATGTCTGGTCCTATTCTACTTTTTAAAAGGAATAAAACAAAACCTAAAAATCTTTCTTGGCATCCTTTGTTCTCATTCCTGGTTCATGGAGCAGTCAGAAAACACCTGTCATCTGCGAACCCCTCCTCAGGCAGGGCCAGAACCGGAGTGTGGGCTTCAGCAGTTTGGCTTCCCAAAGGCTTTTCTAATATCTTGGACACCACCACCCTCCCGGTCCCCCCACCCTGCAGCAGGCCACCTCTCTGCCAGAGCAAGCTGCTTGACAGCCATCAATCAGGAAGGACTTCCGAGGTCTTGTGGTCCCTCTGCTACAGAGATTACCTGGCTTGCCATGGTAGCCTGGCAAGGACATTGAGTAGAAAGGACACTGCTCATCAGCTAATTCTGGACACCCTTCAGGCCACAGGGCCTGTCGTGAGTGGGGTGTGAGTGAGGAAATCCAGCAGGCTGTGGCTTAACGGCAGGGGAAGTTGCACATCTTCCTCTGTGGGCCCTCACTGCTGGTCCTTTCGCCTGCTGTAGCAGAGAGCCAGTGTCTGTGTTTCCATCCCTGGATGCTCTGGCCTATCCTGAACTTTCCCTGGCTCTTTGCTCAGCATTTGAGCTTTTGGGAGGGAGCTCCTGGGTATGTTTGTGTGGTCAGAAGAAAAGGTGCGCAAAGATATTTGTCAAACTGTTAACAGTGGTCACATCAGGCGGTGGAATTGGAGTCGGGCAGATGGAGATGATTAACTTTCCCTTAATCTACTTCTGTGTTGCTTGACTTGTTTCAACCAGCATGTGTTGCACATGCAGCTTTTAAAAATCCAATAAAGTTAAAAAGCAAGTTGCAGAAGGATGCATAGAGTGTGATATCATGCACATAAAACCCCAAACTAACATAAACAATACGTACTATGTTTTGTGCTGTGTATTGTTGTGGAGTCTTTACCCAGGGGTCTAACGAAAGCCTAAACCCTGCCAGAAGACTACATACCAACCAGGAAGAGCTGTTAGGAAGAGAGGTAGAATGAGGTCGAAGGAGGCAACTTCAACTAAATCCATGACATTTTGTTTCAAAAAAAAAACCACAAAAAGCCTCAAAGCAAATATGGCAAAAGGTTAATGTTGATTGGAGCAGACGATGGGTACTTAGGTGACTAGTGTATTATTCTCCATACTTGTCTATGTTTGAAATATTTCAGAAGCTAAAACATTAACTACAATAAAGGGAAAAAACCAATAAAGCCAACTGAATTGACCTTATTTGTAACTTAACATCTTATACAACACCCTGTACATACTCCAGGTATAAGAAAGGGGGAAAGGAGAGGAGGGAAGGAGGAAGAAAGGAATAATCAAAATGAGTTTTGGAGAGCTGCTTTGCTTTTCTGACCTTCCTTACTCTCCCACAGTGTTTTATGCAGCAACGAGCATGGGAAAGAGGTAACATTAATGTTCTCTGGATAGAAGGATGGGTGGATGGATGGATGGTTGGATGGATGGATGGATGGTTGGATAGGCGGATGGACAGATGGACGGACGGTTAACCCAGTGAACCAACCACTCCAACTGCTGCCAGGATCTCAGCACAGGTGGGAATCTGCTCTCATCACGAAGGCTCACAGAGGCCGCCGCTGCGGCTGCGGGCTGCTCACTCCTCACTCTGGAGGTAACTCAATGCATTCGTGGAATTCAGCTCCTGTGCATCTGCCTGTCAGGCTGCAAGTGCCTACACGTGGCGATGAAGAGATAGAACACAAAGAGCACCCACTGCCCCTTAGCCCCGGTACCCCGAGGTACCCTGGCGTCCTTCCCCAGCCCCAGGTTGAGACCTACAGCTGTGACTGTGGAGACCCAAGGGGACAGTGGCTCCCCTGTTCTTGGGGGCCAGGAAATAATAATAAACTATGTGACCATTTCATATGAACCACCTCAATTTTTTTCTCAAAAAAAAAAAAATCCCTGAGAAATAGTGGACAGGACAAGTGTTCTTTATTTTACCCCTTTACTTGGGACGTGTAGCCTGGACCTGGGGAGATGAGGGCCTGTCCAGGGTCACAGCTAAGGACATGTGTCCGGGCTCAGAGAGCAGAGCAGAGCTCACCCATCAGCCAGCACAGGTGGGCTCTAGAAAGCAGCCTGGTGAAGAAGTGCCCAGCCCACGCGGGTGGCAGCTGGTATTTGCTGGGCTCTTACTATGCTCTAGGAGCTGTGCACCTGTCAGCTATGATTTAATTCTCATAGCGGCCTAGGAGTTAGGGGAGTCATGTGGCTGGAATGTCAAGTGTGCGTAGGAATGCGTTAGAAATGGCCGGGTGCGGTGGCTCACGCCTGTAGTCCTAGCACTCTGGGAGACCAAGGCAGGAGGTAATGCTTAAGCTCAGGAGTTTGAGACCAGTCTGAGCAAGAGTGAGATCCCGTCTTTAAAAAAAAAAAATTTTAAAAAGATTAAAAAAATGAAAAAAAAAAAAGAAAGAAATGAAACTGCAGAGGTCGGGGACCCATCCATGGAGCAAGGGGGGATTATCAGGGGCTTTTTGCTGGAGAGTGACGCGACCTGGCTTGTGTTTTGGAGAATGGGTTGGAGGAGGAAGAGCAGAGGGTGACAGAGGAGGTTGGTGCTGTGACGGGGCACGAGGTGCGGTGGCTGGGACCAGTGCTGGGGCCTTGGGCAAGGACAGGGGAGATGGCCCCTGGGTCTGGGAGGGAAGCAGCGTGGAGGACCACTGGAGAAGGGAGCCAGAGGGGAGGCAGCTGCCCTATAAGGAGAAAACACCGCGAATGGGAGTCTTCCTTAGTCTCTGCCGCCAGCTTGCCTTGGGACCTTGGGCAAGTCACGTCATCTCTCTGGGACTCAGTTTCCACTTCTGTAAAATGATGGGGCGGGATGCAGCCTCTCCTACTGCGATGACTGTGGGTCTTTTGTACGTTTCTATTGCTCCAGGGGCGGGGAGAGCCTGAACCACGTCACAGGGCTTGGCACCGCCAGGAGAGCCAGCAGAACTGCCGACGTGGCAGGGAGCGGCGGGCACAGGGGAGCCAGTTGGCATCGCAGGGAGCAGAACGGCAACGCCAAGGCAGAGAGCAGGCTGAGGCCGCCGAGGCTCGCCAACATGGGCAAGATGCGGCAGTCCCCGCCGCAGGGCTTCAGCGGGCATGGGCAGTGCCAGTCCCTGAACTGCATCTGCTCTTTACGTAACTGTCATTACAGCAGCACATTTCCACAGTGGGGCAGTGCCAGGCCTCTGATCAAATGGCTTTTGCAATCCTCATTGTCAAGTTCAAACTTGGGCGAGGGAGCAGGAAAGAGCAAACAGTAAGGCAGCCTCAAAATCGCCTCAGCCTTCCAGTTCAGTGTCCTTGTGTGCAACCAGTGGGGTGGAATCTTCTAAAGGTGCCTCTGTGGTTAGAACTCCACCTTCGAAATCACTCCAAGCTGGGGGCACCCTTCCTCTGAACTTGGGCTCCTGGCTACACTTCGCCTGTGCAGCCTGAGTTAGACATGGGCAAGGCCACGGTGTGCAGAGGCTGAGCGCTCGGACTGGCTGTGTTCAAACCTGACGCCTTTTTATGCAATTTAATACCCTTTCCAGCTGCACAGCTGTGGGAAGTGACTTAAACTCTCTGTGCCTCAGTCTCCTCGGGTCTGGCAGAGAGAGTGTGATGAGCCTGTTGCGGCTCTACACATGAGGGATGACAATGCTCCCTACTTTGCTGTTTGGAACCTTAGTGAGAAAATAGGAGCAAAACCTGTAGCACGGCGGGGGACGCCATGCGCACCCAATGCGCTGACAGCCATTATCACAGGCAGGCACGCAGCCGGCAGCGCTTACCGAGCGCCAGGGGCCAGGCAAGGCCCAGGGGATACGGTGCTAACCGGTCAGCCTGACAGGCAGGGCCCTGTCCTCACAGAGCTGCTCTCTGGAGGGCGGCAGCCAAGTTAACCGTTTGCCATAACTAGCCTACATGCCTTCCCTAGGGAGGCAGGAGGTGCTGAGGAGCCCACGGGAGGGGCACCGGCCCCGGGGCCGGGGGTCGCAGGCCCGGCAGCTTCCTCTGCCATCGGGACCGCTCTCCCCTGGCCTGGAAAGAGCTTCCCCAGGTAGCCCATGACTCACTCCTCGTGTTATCCAGGACCTGCTCAACTGTCACCTCCCCAAGGAGCTTCCCTGATCTTTCCGTCTAGAACAATCCCCACCCCACCTCCTTGATTACTCTATACCCTCATCCTGCTTTATTTTCCGAGTAGTACTTGCATTCTCTACCATTATTTTGTGGGTCTGTTTTGAAAAAACGTTTATCGACCATTTACCCACCATGGGGTGGGTGCGATGAAAGCGGGAACTGCATCCCCAGCACGTGAATGCCTGGGCCATGGGGAGCCGTCGACACGTGTCTCTGATGCATGAAGCGTCTGCTAAGCTGGACCCTGAAGAGTGAATAGAAGTTGGCCAGGGAAGGGGTCAGGGAGAGAAGAGAGAACCTTCCAGACGAAGGGATCAGCACGCACAAAGGCCAGCGGAGGAGAGCAGAGCTTTGCTGCAAGTGATGCAAGGCGTTGAGCGTGCTCGTGCGGGTCTTCTGGGAAGCAGAGCCAACGAGGGATTAGGCATGGAGAGATACATTCGGAGAAAATTCCTGTAAAGGATAGAGGGCTTTCTAACCACGACACAGGCCTGCCCCTGAGACGGGAGCTGGGGAAGGGAGGACGCGGGCCAGGGAAGTCTCAGACTGCAGCTGAAAGCTTTGGCCAGGCACATGAGGAGTTTCTGAGCCAAAGGTGTCCCTCAGAGGACTCCCCCGCCAGGCAGGAGCCAGTGCCATGCTGTACTCAGGGGACACTTGGCTCTGGAGAGAACGCAGTGAAGGATCCAGAGGGTGGAAGCTGGGCTGTCAGTCACTCCGCTCCCTGCAGCAGGCGAGCTCAGCGGTGCAAGCAGGGAGGGCCGGAGAAGCGCCGAGAGGTGGATCTGCAGAGCTAGGCAGGGTCCTTCAGGCTCTGTTCCTGTATCCTGAGGGCCTCGAGATGCCAGGGCATGGGTTTGTTTAGGCGAAATAGAATGACTTGATTTGCATGTCAGGAGGATCCCTGGCTATCCTGTAGAAAATGGGGATCAAAACCTGTTAGAAGACTAGACCAGCAGTCCAGCTGTTGGGGTTTTAGAGGTCAAAGCATGGCGTCCTTTTTTCGTTCCCATTCGTGCTCTGAAGCAGGTTGAGAAATAGACACAGGAGACCTATAGTGGAGGTCAAACATCACCTTCATCCCCGAGAAGGTAGTTGGAGAAGGTGCCTTAGTCGTGGGGGCCAAATGGGTTTCGAGCACTCCCTGACCAGTCGCTCCCACCAGCTTAGGCCTTGGCTGGCTGCCCAGGCATCCATCTCGGACTCCCCTGAGAATCGCCGCCTCGCTCTGGCCCAGCGGGAGGAGGAAAAGAAGAGGCTGAGACCTCAGCACTTACTGTGGTCTTTTCACTGCTTAGCTCCACCAAAGGGGAAACAGGAGGCTGGGGAGGCCATGAGGGTTAGTCCTGGAAGCATGAGGGGAGGAAACCCATGTTTTCCACTGTCACAGGGGAGAGGTGATGGTGGCCCGGCCAGGTTGGTGGCTTTGGAGTTGGGGGGAGGAGGACAGAGAGGAGAATGGACAGGACTTAGCCACGTGATGGCTCTGTGCACTCACAGAAGGGCCGAGGCTGAGGCCCAAGTGTCTGACTGGGGAGGCAGTGGTGGCCATGTAGCTGCACTTCCAGTCTACTTCTGGCTCATAAGGTGCCTTCTCGAGAATTAGGAAAAGGGCCGGGCTCGCCGGGTGGATGCAGCTGTTGCCAAGGTGACAGCCTGTGAGTGGCATGAGCTGGATCCCATCTCCCACCTGCCTCCAGGCTGGACAGCGGCCTGGACACCATCGGCTGAAACAGGTGGCCCGGGGCCAGCTGGTGAGCTGAGTCTTAAACATACTGGGGCTTGAGGTGTCTGAAAATAACATGAAATTGAGTCTCTGTTTCTTTTCATTATTATTGCTATTGTTAGGGCGAAGTTCAGGTAACATAAAATTAACCATTTTGAAGTGTACAATTCAGTGGTATTGAATACATTCCCAACCTTGTGTAACCATCACGTCCATCTGGTTCCAAAACAAACGAGACTCCGCACCCAGTGAGCAGTCACTGCTCCCATCCCTCAGCCCCAGGCGACCACTAATCTGCTGTCTGACTCCATGGATTTACCTGTTCTGAATATTTCATATAAGTGGAATCCTACAATGTGACCTCTTGCGTCTGATTTTTTTCCATGTAGCATTTATTTGTTTCTTTTTAAGACCGGGGAGATGGGAAGGCCCTGGAAGAGAAGGGAGACACAGGAGAGGAGGAGGAGGCGCTGATGGAATGCATCCTTGACAACGTGCTAGAGCGGGGAGGGGAATCCCTCACACTGCAGTGGGGGGACCCTTCTTGCTGAGGGAGCGGGAGGGAGAGGGGGCAGATGTGCGCAAGACCGACATTGTGGGTTTGGTGGCCATGGAGAGGATTTCCATCTCATGGTTTCTATTTTCCCTTGAAATAAGAGGTCGGCCACCTACTGAGAAGGAGAGGAGAGGTAGTGGTATTGCAGGTCTGAAGAGAATGAAGGTAGTTGGAAATAGCTGCTGTGGAGAATGGAAAAAATCTTGTCAGGGAAATAGAGAAGTTTTTCCAGTCAATGTTGAGGGGGCCTGGGTGAGATTGGGGCCAGGGAATTCTCAGTAACATTAATCTGTGGTATGATCTGGTTTTATCTGCAGATCTCAGTCCCTGGAGGGGAGTGATGTTTCCATGTAATACTTGGAGCTATGGCAGCCATCCTGTGACCATGAGGACACAAGTCTAAGTGTAAAGCCATTGCACCAAGAATGGCAGAGCAGAGGATGGTTGATGTCCCTCAGGCTGTTCTGCACACAGTAGTGAGGATGCCCCTGTTCATAAGTCAGAACTCGTTGCTCCTGTACTCAGATCCCTCTGCTGGCTTTCTACCTCTCCAAGGATCAAATTCCAAGTCTTCACTTTAGTCCTTAAATCCCCATGTGATCTGGCTCCCTGCTGTCTCTCTGCTCTCATCCTTCTCCTCTCCCCCTGCCTCCTTCCACACCAACCTCTGGCTTTCTTGCTGGTCCTTGAATATTTCCAGCATGTTCCAGTCCGAGGGCCTATGCCTTGGGTGCTCTGCTTTGCTTGGGATGCTCTCAGCTCAGAGCCAAGTCTCTGTCCAAATGCTTGGCTTGCTCACTCAGTTTCTTTAGTTCTCTGCTCAAATGTCAACTCATCAGAGAGGCATTCTCTGGCCACCTTCTTTCTATATACACCCCATCCTCATCTCTCTATTCCTTTCTCCTGCTTTCTTGTTTTTCAGAGCACATTTAGCACCTCACACCTTGGGGACTTATTGTTTACTTGTTTATGCTCAAACACACTCTCACGCTCTCACACCCCCCTCACACGCATGTGCTCACACATGCACACTCACACCCATGCACAGATGTGAGCTTCCCGAGAGCAGCCCCTGTTCAGTTCCCCAGCACCTGGAATGGTGCCTGGCGCCTAGCAGGTATTCAACAAACCCAAAAAGAATGAAGTAATTAACTAAAAGGAAAGGCCAGGGTCTTTGATGACATTATTGAGTCACTGATCTGAACCTGGAGCCACCCAGGCCCAGACTTCTTGTCTTAGGAGGGAGTTGCCAACTGCCAGGATGTAGGGGAGTGACCGCGGCTGAGGCAGAAGGGGCAAGGCACAGGCACCAGCGATGCCCATCCCTGCCACCCTGCTCACTTCACCACGGCCTGGAAGCCCCACAGAGAAACTGAAACTGGAAATCTAGCTCTTAACCTTGGCACCTCACCTCTATGGCAGCCCACGTGCTTGGTTTCAGCAAGAGAGAAGTCTCACGCTTCTCCAGCTAAGACAAACTTGGTCTTTTTCCCAGGTCTGTCACGCTGAATAGATCTGGGACTTTCCCCAGTTAGAAGCTGGGTACAGTTGCAAGTAACAGGCACCTGAAAATAGTGATTTGAACAAATTAGGAGTTTAAATTTCCCAGCATCAGAAGCCTACACTAGAGGTGCGTGGGTCAGGGCAGCCGCAGGAGCCTCCTCGTGTTCTCGGCCACCCTGGCTCCCTCCATCCGTCCCCCCTCTCCGGAGCAGGTGGCCTTCATTCTCATGCTCCGAGATGACTGCACACTCTCTAGCATTTTCCCCAGTCCCAGGAGGAAGGACATGAAGGATAATGGATAAAAGCCACGTACCAGCAAAGCTTTCTCAGAAACCCCCCTCAGGACTTTAATTTGCATCTCCCCGGGCAGAACTGTGTCATATAGTCACCCCAGCTGCAAGACAATCCGTGCACCTGTCACCCCAAGCAAAGCCAGGGTTCTGTTAGTGAGGGGAGCAGGTAAGGTTTTCAAACTTTGGCATGTGTCAAAATCACCTGGAGGGCTTGTTCAACCTGAGGTTTTGCCCCTCCTCTCAGATTACTCCCTCCCCGGTTTCCCAACTGATGCTTGTGACCAAGGACCACACTTTGAAAACTTCCGACAACCAGCATTGTGTGCTACCCCAGGTTCCATCACCTGGCATGTGACAAAAATACGCACAGTGGGGCGAGTTGGCCACTAAACACCAACTGGCTTCTTTCGAGAGTGGTGGCCATTGCCTTTTAGGGACAACCTCAGTGTGGCTAATGTCTCACCTTGTGTGGCTGTGTCCTCCCCACAGTCCTCTCAGCTTCCTCTGTAGCCCACACAAGAAATTGGCTTTAGACTCCTCTGGCTGAGCTATGGGCATGTTCACATGGACCACTGGCTCCGACTCCCAGGTGCCCAGAGAAGTCAGGCTGGGCGGCGCCCTGCACACCTTTTCTGAGAGGCCCCAAGCTGCCCTTCTGACAGGCAGCTTCCGGAGAAGTGCTGTTTCCTGTCACAGGTGCGTGCAGACTTCATCGCCACCCTTTGCCGTAAGCGTCTAAAGACACGTGCGGTGCGGATGTCTAAGTGTCCTGCTGCAATAAAAGCCTCCCGTGCACAAAGGTGCCCACGAGGAGGACGTTATTTTATTGAATTGAGGTATAATTCATTTACCATACAATTCATCTTTAAAAATGTACAACTCAGTAGAGCTTTAAAAAGTATATTCATGTCCTTCAACATCTGTTTTTCTTTTTTCTCCCAAATTTTCTTCCAAAATCTGAAAATGATGTAGGGTGGAATAAATAAACATTTAAAAAATTTTTTAAGTCTATTCATGGAGCTCTGCTGTCATCACTATTAATTCCAGAAGGTTTTCATCACCTCCTAAAGAAACCCCATACCCTTTAGTCATCACCGCCAGGCCCTCATTCCCCAGACCAGGCCCTGGCACTCAACGTCCTGTCTCTACGGACCTGCTTATTCTGGATATTTCATAGAAACGTTGTCTTTTGTGTCTGGCTTCTTTCACTTAACAAAATGTTTTCAATGTTTATCCATGGTGTAGCAGGTATCGGTACCTCATTCTTTAGCCTTTATTTCTTTTTTTAGATACAGGGTCTCACTCTGTTGCCCAGGCTGTAATACAGTGTCTATTTACAGGCACAAGCATAGAACACTGCAGCCTCGAACTCCTGGACTCAAACCATCCTTCTGGCTCAGCCTCCCAAGTAGCTGGCACTACAGGCATGCACCACCACACCCAGGTAATTTCAGTTTTTTTTTGTAGAGATAAGGGTCTTGCTATGTTGCCCAGGCTGGTCTCGAATTCTTGGCCTCAAGCGATCTTCCTAACTTGGCTTCCCAAAGTGCTAGGATTGTGGGCATGAGCCACTGTGCCCAGCCTGATGATGTTATTTTGAAGAATATGACTGGAGGGTGCCCATGAGAACTATCTCCAAATATTTGAGAGTTTATCATTTACAAGAGAGGACTTAAACGTTGCTAGGGTTGTGGGCCCAAAGTTAGAAGGCCCTGCTGATCATCAGCAGGTCAAACAGAAGGTCAACACTCCTGTGTGCTCACCACTGCAAAAGTTAAATCATTAAGCTCTTACTGTGTGTCAGACTCCTTGCTAAGAGCCCAGGATAAAATAGATCCCAAACTCCCAGCAATTTTAGGAGGTATACCTTGTTACCCCATTTTAGAGGCAAGGAAACTGAGGCTCAGCCAGATTAAATCTCTTGGTCAAGATCACACTGAATAGATCTGGGATTTGGATCCAATTCTGCTTGACTCTAAAGCCAGTGCACTTAACCATTACACTCAACTATTGCGAAGGATGTAGAAGTACAGGATATGAGGCTTGGTTTCAAACGAGAGGACAATTCAGTTGTAGGGGCAAGCCTGAAATGCATGAAATAATGGTGCATTAAAGGAAAATGGTGTATAATGACTGAAGCGTTCAGTGGTACCAGTCTTGGGGTGAGCAAGAGTTTGTATCAGTAAGGATTGATCAAAATATACTTTAGTAACAAATAATCTCAATATCAAAGTGCTTTAAAGGAAGAAAGATTTATTTCTCACTCATGCCACATGCCCATGAGGGGACGGCAAGGGTGCTCTGCTCATCACGGCCACCCCGAGACCCAAGCTGATGGAGCGTGCCCGTCTCAGATGTGGCTGGCAGCTTTGCCAGAAGGAGACGGATTGATGACTCACGCACCGGCTGTGCAAGCTTCTGCCTGGCAGTGGCACACCCCGGCCACTTGCTTTCACTCACCAGTGCGAGTGATGTGGCCACACCCAACCTCACGGGGCAGAACGTATGAATATAATCCCACTGTGTGCCGGGTGGAGCACTAAAAATACTTGGTGGACTACACTAACAACCCCCACCAAGTTCGTAGACAGAGTCATGGAGGACTCGAGGGTGTGGAGCACAATTCGAGCCAAAGCCCAGAATAAAGTTTCCATTCTTACACAGAAAAATCTAGGCCTACAAATAAACAGGTCAGTGACCACCTTCTGGGATGCTCCATGGAAGAAAGGACATTTATTCATTATTCTATCAACACCCAGAGGTGGTGCCCGGTGCGTGGGACGAG
>CAUYSK010027579.1:0-45501 GCA_963575035.1 Avahi laniger
AGACACCGCGCCTGGCCTAAACCTCTTTTCTTTATGAATTACCCAGCCTCAGGTATTTCCTTTATCGCAATGCAAATGGACTAAGAAAGTGCCAATTTCACCCAAAGCAGTCTACAGATTTACTGCAATCCCTATCAAAATCTCTGCAACATTTTTTGCAGAAATAGAAAAATCCATCCTAAAATTTGTATGAAATCTCAAGGGACCCCAAACAACCAAATCAATCTTGAAAAAGAAGAACAAAGTTAGAGGTCTCACACTTCCTGATTTCAAAATTTACTACAAAGCTACAATAATTAACACAGTGTGGTACTGACACAAAGATAGACATAAAGATCAATGGAATAGACAGCCCAGAAATAAACCCTCAAATATATAGTCAAATGATCTTTGACAAAGATGACAAGACCATTCAAATGGGAAAGGATGATCTTTTCAACAAGCGGTGTTGGCAAAACTAGATATCCACAGGCAAAAAGCTAAACTTGACCGTTACCTTACATCACATAAGAATTAATTTAAGCCAGGTGTGGTGGCACATGTCTATAATCCTAGCACTCTGGGAGGCTGATGCAGGAGGATTGCTTGAGCTCAGGAGTTCAAGACCAGCCTGAGCAAGAGCTAGACCCTGTCTCTACTAAAAATAGAAAAATTAGCCAGGTGTCATGGCACACACCTATAGTCCCAGCCACTCAGGAGGCTAAGGCAAGAGGATCACTTGAGCCCAGGAGTGGGAGGTTGCAGTGAGCTACAATGATGCCACTTCACTTTACCCAGGATGACAGAGCAAGACTTTGTCTCAAAAAAAAGAAAAAAAAAAAAAAGGATTAACTTCAAATGAATCAAAGGCCTAAACATAAGAGCTAAAACAACAAAACTCTTTGAAGAAAGCATAGGGGAAAAGCTTCATAACGTAAGATTTGGCAATGATTTCTTGAATATGATACCAAAGGACAAGCAACAGAAGAAAAAACAGATAAACTGGACTGCATCAAAATGAAAAACTTTTGTGCATCAAAAGACACTATCAAGAGAATCAAAAGTCAATGGGGGAGGGGAGGGAGGAAAAAAGAGAATGAAAAGTCAACACAGAGAATGGGAGAAAATATTTGTAAATCATATATCTGATAAGGGATTGATATCCAGAATATATAAAGAACTCCTACAACTCAATAACAAAAAACCAAACAACCAGATTAGAAAATGAACGAAGAATTGAATAGACATTTCTCTGATGAAAATATACAAATGACCCATGAGCACAAGAAAAGATGTTTGGCATCACTAATCATTAGGGAAATGCAAATCAAAAACAAAATGAGATACCATCTCACACTCCTTAGGATGGCTAATATTTAAAAAAAGAAACAGAAAATACTAAGTGCCGGTGAGGACGTGGAGTAATTGGAACCCTTTTGCATTACTAATGGGAAAGTAAAATGTGCAGCTTCTGTGGAAAATGTTATGGTGATTCTGTGATTCCTCAAAAAATTAAAAATAGAATTATTACATGATCTAGCCATTTCACTCCTGGGTATATACCCAAAACAGTTGAAGGCAAGGACTCAATGGATATTTATATACCTGTGTTCATAGTACCATCATTCACAATAGCCAAAAGATGGGAGCAACCCAAGTGTCCACCAATGGATGAATGGATAAACAAAATGTGGTACAGACATATAATGGAATATTATTCAGCCTTAAAAAAGAAGGAAATTCTGCCACGTGCTATTAATACAACATGGGTAAACCTTGAAGACATTACTAAATGAAATAAGTCAGCGACAAGAAGACAAATACTGTATGATTCCGTTTATATGAGGGACTTACAGTAGTCAGTTTACAGAGACATAAAGTAGAATGGTAGTTGCCAGGGGCTGGGGAGAAAGGGAATAGAAAGTTAGTATTTAATGGGTACAGGGCTTCTTCTCAGGGTGAAGAAAAAGTTCTGGAGATGGATGGTGTAATGGTTGCACAACATTGTGAATGTACTCAATGAATGTCACAGAAATGTACACTCACATGGCCAAAATGGTAAGTTTTATGTATACTTTACCACATAAAACAATGTATTTATATTACCAAAAATTGAACTACTTATCTTTCTTTCTCTCAAATATTATTCTCATTTGTTTTATTAATCTATTAATAACCAAATCTCAACTTCCAGTATAACATCTCCAAATATGTTTTTGAGCAATTTCCTTTTCAGAACCTCAGCTTGTACCCACCTTTCTGTGACCATCATCTCCCTATGAAGACCAATGGCTGCGGTACAATCTGTTTCCATGAGCTCTGACATAACAGTCCCCCTCCAAAAATTCTGCAAAAACTCCTCTCACCACTATGAACTGTCTCTCCTTTGATTTCAAGCAATTTCCCTAGCTATCAAGAAGCAAGCATCACTTTTCATGGAAATAAAATTGTGATACTCACTTCCAGAACAGCAGTAATCCTTCCCTTGTCTAGTCCACTGTTCAATGAACTCAGAGAATTTCTATTCCTCTGGTAAACAAGAAAGTATCATCTTGACAAGCCATTGACACACCAAAAGCATTTTTTTGGACAACAAAAGGTAATTTTGAACATGTCACAATATCAACGAATATGTTTGGGTGTTATTTTTCCTTTTTATTGTTATAATAAAAATTGCATGGTCTATGATTTGAAAATAGGAAAATCGAAATTTTAAATTAAAACGTGAATGGGACAAAGTAGGCAAGTCTGTTTATTAAAATGTTTAAACCATCAGCAAAAGTGATGTTTAAATCTTATTAGGTAGTGTTTAAACATATAAACATAAAAAGCACTTCCTGCTGTCCAACTATAACAAGAAGCAATAACTTACTTTTCTTCAGTGACCACATTATGTTTGGAGGAGGGGAAATAAGACACTCTGAGAAGGTGGGAAGCCCCTGGAGGTTGAGCTGAGCAGTGACATGATCCGAATCAAAACTTAAAGGGATCAGTCTGCCTGATGCGTGCAGAACGGACTGTAGCAGAGTGGTGGGGGCCAGACAAAATCAGGCAGAAGAGTTTAGAAGACATTAAGTGAGAGCTGATGGGAGATCAGACCAGGCTGGCAGCAATGGAGAAGTGGTTGGATTCCAGATAGCTTCTGAAGGGAGAACAAGATTTGATGGCTCGCAGTGTCGCTTGAGAGAAAGAGAAGGGAAAGCGTTCGCTGTCTGAGCAACCTGAAGATGATGTTGCATTTAACCGGGGAGGAAGAATGTAAGAGGGACAGGCTGGAGCAGGAGATATTAGAATCATTTTGGGCATGTTAAGCTTGAGTTGCCTCTTAGACATCCAAGGGGAAATACAAGACAAATGCAAGTCTGGGTGTCAAAGGATAGATTATACTCCATGCGAAAGAATGAAGATTCTCAAATGGTTACATCACAAACAAGTATTTCACAAATATAAGTCAAGTAAATTCATAAAGCACATTATAAGCACATTCATAAAGCACATTTTAGCACATTAAGGCATGAAAATGGGAAATCCAAGAACTCTGGAAATCTAAAATGGAAAAACATATTTAAGGGTAGACAGAATAGTTTATACTATTTGGGTAATAATCCTAAAATGCATCAGTAGGTCTTAAAAGGACTAATGCCCCAAATAAAAGAACAAATAAAAAAAAGAATAGATAGTTAATTAGAATGGAAAAAATAATCATTAACCATTTCCAAAAGCTGTTTTATACACCATTGCAAAGCCACAAATAACAAGATGACATCATCCCAATATCACACTGGTTCTGAAGGGAACAAGTGACAGTATTTATGCAGCCCAACAGTGATAAATCTTCTAACTACAGTTGTACATTCTGCAGAGATGAAAGACCATTAAGTTACACAGGACAGCCTACAGTAATTAACAAGGTAATTAGTGAGAGCTTATTAACTGTTTTAGCTATAATTTATAAGAGAGGAATCACTGCATGAACTCTTGGTTAAAACAGTTAAGATGCAAAGCCCAAGATTTTACCTCCTGGTCATAGCATGTTCAATCATATCCCAGTGTCCAAATAAAAACAGAATTGTATATGCAATATTTTTACTCCGTTAAATTTTTTCTGGTAGGGAGGTCTATATACTATTCTATTTGTCATGGTTTTATAATTGTTATATTTCATTCCAAAGTAAGAAAACTATCAATGGCAGATGAAAGTATTTCTTAGGTATGTTTTTGGTTGGGGAATTGGGGGAGAGGGAGAAGTGGGTAGACATCCAATTGGGATGAAAAATTATCCTCTGAATATGTGCTGTCTATAGTACAAGTCTTTGGGGCAATGTAATATACACCTTCGCAATTAGCTCCAAGAAGAAAGTGGTTCACCTTACAACTCCCTAAAATGCCTGATTTCCAGGCCTGCTTTGGAGTGCCCTGATTATTGGCAAAGGTTTAGGGAAAACTTCTCTACTCCCCCAGAGTACAAACACCATGTTTACGTACTACTGCCTCAGTGTGGTTCCGGGCCTTGCAGCCTCTGAGACGTCACGCACGTCCCATGGAGTTGCTCTTCTACATCCACTTCCATCTGAGGTGGGCCAATCAGGCTCAGCCACAGCTACACACCAGGAAGACCCTGAGAACCACAACTGTCCTTATAATTACCCTTAAGGCCACCTTTCTTTTTTAATAAAACAAATCCTTTATTTATAAAAGAGTAGTTTGCAACTTGGGTTCCCTAGGCCTCTGGTCAGCAATTAACAGGTAACATTTCCTGAGTACTTCCTGTATGCCAGGCACTGTGCGCACCACGTTACATAGGTATCCTATTTACGCCAGGCACAGCCTCTGGGGTGGACACCACTATTTCGTCCATGTGATTGATACAGAAGCTGGGGCTCAGAGAGCTAAGTAACCTGTCAAAGTCCAAATAGCTGGTAATGGCAAATCTGCCGGACATCCAGACCCCTGACCAACCAACCATTCCTCTTGCAGAAGTAAGAGAGTCAAAGAGGAATTTCTAACATTCAAAACAGCCTAGCATGAATCATATTTAACCCACAAATAAATTGCTATACTGGATCATTAAAATGCCAATTTCCTTGCTTTGCACTGGAATATCATGGCAGGGTAGAAATTGGTTCCACTGTGTTTCACATTCTGACAAAAAGTTTAAATTGGGTATTATGTCATATTTTTGGTTACAAAAAAAAGTGCAATTAACCAGTTCTTATTAAATTCAGCTTGTTCTGAAGACCTACTTCTTCAAACTGAATACTCCTATATTAGAGAATATTTTTCCAAAAAAAAAGCCATTTCTAGAATGGTTCAAATGTCTGACACATAATTTGGAAATACCAGATATGATCACCCTTGTTCAGTATACAAGAAAAAGGAGAATCTGCTGGAAGAAAAAGAAAGCTAATAAAGGATGGTAAACAGATAAGCAAAATATTCCAAAAATACCAGCAGTTTGAACAAGATTATTTATCTGGAAAACTCAATTAGGAAAAAAAAAAAAACAGCACAAAAAAATGAGTTGGCTGCAGAGGAAGGCCAAGGGAACAATGTACATGTGTGTACACATGTGCATGGATAAGGTGCAATTTGCTCATTGGTCCTTATCATCAAGAGGGAAGTGTCTGGGATGGACAGAAACTTCCCTACTCAACTCGCAGACATGTCATAAAAGAACAAGGGACTAAAGTCTACAGACCAAGGTTCTGGTCATTTTAGTCACACCAATAATTCCTAAGACCTGGAGGAACTGACCTGACCTCTTTGAGATTTTAACTCAACCTCCGGATGAGTTTCCTCCTGCAGAACACAGAAATAATCATCATCGTGGCAGTTATGTTGTGAGGACCATGTGAGATCCCAGATGCAAAAGAGCCTCAATAAAACTGTTTAGGTTCCACACAGAGGCTATATATTATATTTGTTATTATCAATGCATTAGAGAGTTGAATTGCAATTCATTTCATGCATTCTGCTTATCCGAAAAAGTAAAGAGCAAGGATAACATGGGTGACAGGAGACTCCCCTAAGCACTGACTGATTTACATTGTTCATGGAGCCCATCTGCAACACAGCCATTATAGTATATGGCAATAGCAGGCCTGTTTACAATTAAAGATAGCACGATGCAATTAAGTGATCCAGACTAGAACTTGATGCAGCAAATTCTTAAATGCCCACACTAAGGGAAAGGAAGCTCTGGAACAGACGCTGGAATCCGGCGGATACACAAAAATCACTATCTCCATGGCTCTGGGATGTTTTTTATCACAAGTCTCTAGCTATGCTTCATTGTGACTACTTCTAAATTTAATTGTCGGCCCCACTGAAGGCAAAGGTGAGTGTCCCCAGCTGTGTAATTACAGACCCAAGCTCAAGAGCAATATAGTCACCGGTCATAGGATCCTATTTATACTTCTGTTTATTGGTGTGTTTGAACTTAACTACTCTGTAATTAGTGTCTACCAGTAGTGGAGACTTGTTTAAATTTCCACCATTTCCATTTCTAAGCAGAAGGCTTAGAGAACATTTAGTGTTAAGGCAGATTTTGTTAACAAATAAATAATCTTTCACAACAGAATTGAAAGTAGAACTTGAATTCATCAATTCATAATATTCAAGATGAGGAAATTAGCTTCTGTCCATTCTTTAGCTAGGAAAGACACCCTTATAACAAAATCTTATCTGAAGCATCGCACTAATTCGCAGGTTCACATTTATCCTAGATGGGTGGGGTGCCCAATGATTGAGAATGCACCTCTCATGTTACTTTATAGAAAGCAAAAGTTTTATCCAAATTTGCCATGAATGAACATGACTGTTTTTTAACTGTCATTGTTCTGAATAAATAAGAGAACTGGATGTATACTTTTCATAACAGAATTCCTAGAATTATACTTGATTAAAATTGCACTGAATTTACATACGTTCTAAACATAAAGACTCCCTTGTAAAATTGCAAAATTCAGACACGCAGTGGATTTTGAATGAATGAATGAGTCTTTCATAAGGTTAAAGGGCACCCATATCAATTGTGAACTGAATACTTCGTATGAATAAAGCCTTATGATTATGTACATTCTTGAAAGGAATAAAATATTTTCATTGAGGAAACTCATACTCTAGGAGCAATTAATTATTCAGATCTTAAAGATCATGATGACAGGATCTTCTAAAGCAGGAATTAAACAGAATTTGGACTTAAAAATCTGAGCACACATTACGGACAAATTAGGTTCTTGCCACTGGTCACGAGGGTTTTCCGAAACCAGCCCCCGAGTTTGGACAGACACAAATGGAACCGACCCGACAAAATTACCTCCTGTCATGCACTGACCTTTGGGTAAACAGGCCTGGAGAAATGCTGAAAGGAGAAGGGGACAGCAAATGAGTGGTATCAGAAGGAAAGCAGCACTTCTTCTCAAGAGCATTTGACATCCTCTCCCTCACTCCACAGGGAATTACCCAGCCGAAGCTATGCTTGTTGAATGTGGGTAAAGGGAGTCGCATGATGAAATAAGTGTGCCACGAAGATTAATCTGTCAGCAGTGGGACTGATGGATTGACAGAGAGAGAGACAAGAGGCGAAGACAAGAACACAGTGCAGAGAGAGGAGGAGGGATGGAGTCATGGGAGAAGCGTCAAGACTTAATAAGTGACTATTTATAGGCAGGAGATGAAAGAGACAGAAGAGTCAAAGATGACTCCCAAGGTTCACTCTTAGATGTCTGGGAAGACGAGTGTACCGCTGAGAAAAGTGGGGAAGGCAGGAAGGACAGCTTTCCTCCTGCCTGATTTTCCTTCACACTTTGTGATGCCACCAACCCTGGGCAATGCCACCAGGCAAATACTCCTGGGTCATTGTTTGACTGGCTGTAAAGAGAAGGACAGCGGCCCATGCTGCTAACAAAGCCTGAGAACAAGTGAAGACAGAATGACACCAGTAGTTATACAGTCAGCAGGAATGAATCAACCCATGAGCAAGAAGAGCAGAAAGCATTCTTTAGGGACACACTGAAGCAAGACTTTTCACAGCACAGCTCAGCTGCGGACTCCCGGGTGAAAGGATTAGAAATGGTCTAGACTTTGTAAGAGAGAAGAATCAAAGACAGGGGTCCAAACTCAAACGCCCAGGGGGGACGGGCAAGTAACAGAAATGAAGAAGGGTGAGTGTTAGGCTACAAGGAACAGGGGACCACAGCAAACAGCACATGTCATCCTATCCAAAGAGGAGTCACTTCTCAACTGCAAGTGTTCACTCCCCGCCAAGACTGCAGGCGCAATCTTCTGATTCTTCAAGAGAAACCATCACACCCAGCACTCTCCACCATGTAACACTAGTGTACCTTTTCCAAGCACTTGTCAATACCTGAAATCCTGGTGGCGTTGTTATTGCTGTTGTTGATGTGTTTATGGTCTGTCTCCTCCTACTAGAAGGTCAGCTCCCTGAGGAGCCACATAACCGGCACTCAATCAATGCTCAACCTATACATGCTCACGTCTTCATTTCCCAGGACTTACCATGTGACACAGAACCAATACAAAGCCCTCAAGTCTTCAGTCTTCACAACTTTCCGCTCTCACTCCTGCCACTCAAAATACACTCTATCTCTCTCCAGCATGGGCTCTGCAACGGAAAGACCTGGGTTCGAATCA
The DNA here is from genome assembly GCA_963575035.1 of Avahi laniger. NCBI lineage: Eukaryota > Metazoa > Chordata > Mammalia > Primates > Indriidae > Avahi > Avahi laniger. The sequence goes on from CAUYSK010027579.1 coordinate 8,635, forward strand.
CCCAGCTCTGCCCACCACTTACTAGCTGATTGTCCTTATTGAAGACGCTAACTATAAATCTCAACTGCTACATCTATAAACATCGACATCATTGGGTTTCTAGAGGAATTAAGTAGGATTTTTCAAAATTGATTACAAATGTTACACTAACGCCTGATTCTTTGAAATTTCCCACACTTGGGTTTCCCCTTCTCGCAACTCACCACACCAAACACCCTGTTGCTACTCAGCAAGCCAGGTGCTTGCCCTCTGAGCCCCTTCTCTGGTGATTCTGTGGCTTCTCGTCTCTCCACCTCCTGCAAAAACCTATATCTTAACTGCTCTCTAGCGCAGCTCACCTGTTTCTTCTTTCACTGGGTTTTCTTTGACTTCCCTGGGCAAAGGTTATTCTCTCCTCTGGGTGCCTGCAGCCTTCGGTTCTTTCCACTAGTAACTGCACTGATGTGAACCACGCCCTAGCAGCTGCCTTGATTCTGACACCGCACCAGTGAGCAAAGGTAGGGACTGTTACCCTTTATCATTTTCCCGAGTCTAGCACAGTGCCTGATTCAAAGAGGTATTCAATAAATATTTACTGGCCGGGCGCAGTGGCTCATGCCTGTAATCCTAGCACTCTGGGAGATCGAGGTAGGAGTATTGCTTGAGCTCAGGAGATCAAGACCAGCCTCAGCAAGAGCGAGATCCCATCTCTGCTAAAAATAGAAAAAGTTAGCCAGGCATGGTGGTGAGCACCTGTAGTCCCAGCTACTCAGGAGGCTGAGCAGAAAGATCGCTTGAGCCCAGAAGTTTGAGGTTGCTGTGATCTAGGCTGATACCACGGCACTCTAGCCTGAGCAACAGAGCAAGACCCTTGCCTCAAAAAATAAAGATATAAAATAAACAAATAAATGTTTGCTGAATCAAACAAAACTGAACCCCTACCAGATGTAAATCCGATATATTGGAAACTATATGAGTAGAAGGACACATCTTGCTCCAACACTGAGCAACTAAACTTAACGATGACAAAAACTACCACACAGTTCTTGATTATCAGAGTAACCATGGGCAACAGTGATAGGGATAATCTTAAGAATTTTTAATATAAGTATTTTCACTACTTTAGGTAGTGTAACCATATAGTAAGTGTGACTTATGCAATGCTAAAACCTCAAGACTAAAATCACCTCTCCTATTGATATGGCACAGTGTCAAAAATACTTAATAGTATCTTGCAGCTTCTTTTGAACTTCATTTCAATTATAACAGGAAATTTCATGGGAACCACTGCACTCTTTCTAATATATGCGTATTCAATCCTCAATTCATTCTACAGGCATTTACCGAAGTCCTATCATACACCATGTATTACAAATAAAGCCATTACAATCTTGAATTCATAAACTACAATTCTGTAATGACTGCTTAGGAAGACCTAGAAACCTTGGGAAGGCTGTTTATGCCAATACAAGTTTGTTTTATCACATAACCTGATAGTTGCTGCTCTACCAATACTGAGAAAGGGCCCTGTGACAATTCAGACTTGTCAATCAAATTCATTTCATTAAGTTAGGAAGCAGAGGGCATTTTCACAGTATATACCATAGGATTTTACAAACAGCTCTTTAACTAAAACCTGGACTTGTTAAATAAACTTCCAGAAGGGTATTTTTTTTCCTGTGTTCCACAGTATAAAATTTTCTATTGATTTTTTTAAAATTAATTCCTGGTATGAAGAGTCATAAAAATATATGTTCCAGAATTCTAAAAAAGTGTGATAACACCTGGTGGAAGAGACTTTGGGATCCCTTATCTCAAGCTCCTCTTTCTGTTGTGCCATACCAAGAACAATGGAGCAAGAAGCTTCTGGAAAGCCAAGAAATGTGGAACCAATCTTATCCTAAAATAGAGTAGGAAGTAAAAATAATCACTGAGTTCTAAATTCACTTAAACTTCTCTCTCTTCAGCCTAGAGTGCTGGGGAGTAGAGAAGGCAACGAAATGCTGAGCTACACAGGTGGACTAAAGTCACCTTTCCCCAAGGCCCTGTGCTATGCATGCGTAGTATACTGTTTCCAGCCCTTCCCAAGTGAAGGCTTCCTTAACGTTCCTAGAAACAGACTGCATAGGATTATCTCAGAATGAATGAATGAATGATGAATCTAAAGTGCTTCTCCTGCATTTTAAATGTATGGTCCATTTTATTAATATATTGCATTAACGGTTAATAAAATGCTTATGTACAATAATCATACAATTCCATAAAAATCACTACAAGAGAAAAAGATGTCTTCATAACAAAGTAAGAGATAAAAGAAAAAAGCAGCAGTTTTTTTCCTTCTCTCACACAACACTCCTGACATCCGGTATTTGGGGGGTTTTCCCCCCACATCAAGCAATTCTGCAGATTCTCCATCAGATACCACCAGGGTGTCCACTAATTCAATTCGGTTCTGACAGTGTCAATCTGGAAATACGGTCAGATCCCACAGGTTGAAGGCTCAGTCCCGCAAGCCTTCAGATGCCAACTGCAGATGCTAATCACAAGCCCCAGGTGTGGCCTGTGCTTCTGACAGACTGGCTATAAATCGGGGTTCCCACGACTCTCTCCAATGACTTTGCTAGAGAGTTTCACCGAACTCAAAGAAACACTTTACTCACATTTACCCATTTATTATAAGGATGTTACAAAGAATACAAATGAATAGCCAGATGGAAGAGACGCCTAAGGCAAGGTATGGAGGAATGGACTAGCATCTTCCACACCCTCTCCAGGCTCCCCATCTTCTAGGAACTTCCACACGTGCTGCTATCAAAAGCTTCCAGAATTCAGTCCCTTTGGGTTTTCATGGGAGCTTCATACTGTAGTCATGACTGATTAAACCACTGGTTATTAGTAATAAACTCAACCTTCAGCCCCTCTCCTTAGGGGTGCGGTGAAAGTCCCAACCCTCTAATCAAGTCTTGGTCTTTCTGGTGACCAGCTCTCTCCTGAAGCTATCTAGGGGCCCCTGTCATCAGTCATCTCATTAGCATATGAGAGTCCTAGGGTTTTAGAAGCCGTGTACCAGGAAACAGGATGAAGACCAAATATATATTTCACAGTATCACACAAAGCAATACTAAATTTTTCCATTTCAGACCCTAATATTGCTACATGATGGTAAAATGACTTCCTAGCTACTAAGAAAGAATATCTAATACATCATCAGAAAATAAAATTGTCTATGAAAAAACCCGAATTTGGGTAAGCACCAAAAATCAAGGAACACAACATTTAGATCCAAGATGTCAAAACTCCTTGTCTGCCCTGGGCTATCTTAGTTTATGCCTATGATAAAGACATAATTCTTAGGTGTAGGCACTTCTACTCTCAAAAATGGCACAGTTTGGACAACTGGTTCTATATCACTCTATTGGGAGATAAAAAGATTCCTAAACATACTTTGACAAAGAAACGTTAAGGTTTTCAGAAACATTGGCATACACAAAGGTGCTTTACAAAATCTGCTTTTAAACTGACCAATTTTGAAAGAGTTAATAAACATTTTAACTTTCACAGCTGTAAAGTAATAAGGATTGATCAACACTGAATGTTTATGAAATTTCTTCAGACCTAAATGTGGAGTTTGGCCTTGGAACCTATATTTGGGAATTCCCACCCCCACACCCAACCTCTATACCCAATCTAGGGATCCATGAGAATGGTACAGTGATTCAGCATTTCTAAGGCATTCATTAAAATATGCTTCAGTGCAATGAAATCAGGGGAGGAAAAAAGGCACATAAGACATAAATATTAAAATCAAAACTTCTTTTTATAAAAGCAACAATGATGAAATTCTATACTTTCATACTGAAACATTTGTAAAGCAGCAGAAATGACAAGGGTGTCTCTCATCACTGTTATTAGGCAAGTCATCCTAAGATACAGCAGAAAGCATATGGAACACTTTTTGTCAACTAGTTCAAGAGATGCTTAAAAATAGAAGTAAAAGGGAAATTGCAAAACACAAAGGGAAACTGTTTTCGCCAAACAAGAACAACACTGTTTATACCTGGACGGGAGTACTTTATAGAATCTTGCTTATCTCATTTTTGTGTCTCCTCGAGGACAGACCATGTCTTTTTCACTCTTGTAACCCTTACCTCTTATCGTTGAATCCTTAGTACACTGCTTTGCACATGAAAAAAGGTGCAAAAAATTGTTCATTTAATTAAACTAATAAGAACAGAAGAAAAATGCTTTCAAATATAATTTCTGCATAAACATTCCTTTCAAAGTACAGTATTAAAAAAACCCAGCTTCCATGAGGAGGTGGCAGTGGCAAGGTAGAATCATTCCAAGAGCAAGCAGGTGTCCCACAGTGAGAAATCTATTCCTCTAAGCAGTGGTGGGTAAAGGTTTAACAAACTTTACTTCGTACAAAGCAGATACATTGTCATCAGACCATTTCCCACTAAACAAAACAGTCACATAAAGTTAGCCCATAAGGCAAGCATTAGTCATAGCCTCCAATACCTGAGTTATAAAGAAGTTCCACTGAAATTTCTTTCAAGTCTCAGCTGAGGAGGGTTTGACCATTCTTTACAACAGACTTTCAGGCAGTTGTTCTTCCCCCTTCAGCACCCTGTGCAAAGGCACTGGAGTTTGAGAACTAGCCATTTAACCACAGAAGGTCTCATTCATGAAGAAAGCTATAAAATGGGCCTCAATGCATTTTATCAAAAGGGACCTGGATTTTTCTTCCTCAAAGACAACATCCACTCCTCCTATCAGTAAGACAGATAGGTAGACATGATCTAGTACTGCGGTACCGGACCATGGCCTGTTGGGGACCAGGCCACAGAGTCCGCCCTCCACCCCAGCCCACCCCGTTCATGAAACTTAGGAAGGTGGGGGTGAGTGTCGGAAGAGTGAGGGAAGCTTCATCTATACAGCCACTCCCCATCGCTCACATCACATCACCATCACTGCCTGAGCTCCCCTCCACTCCCCCTCATATCCCATTCCCCCAACCCCTGCCCTGACCATGGAAAAACTGTCTTCTATGAAACCGTGCCAAAAAGGTTGGAGACCGCCAATCTAGCAGACTGCCCATTAAGTTACACAGGAGCTTATGGGGGAAAAGGCTGGCAGAGAACAGAGAGCCAGGTATCTCAGCCAAAGTGGGTAGCAGCCACTACACAATAATGTGAAACAAAGTTAACTTCTCCAACAATATCCAATAAGAAGGAATAATTTTCTCAGAAATCTAACTGTAAAAAATAGTAAAAATTAAATATTCAGACCTCCTGAATTTTATATTAGCGGCTTTACAACCTTAGGAAAGTCACCTAAAGGCCTTAAATTTCTAGTACATTTTGTAAACGGGGATAAATACTGTTATCACTTACCTATATTTTAGAAAATTAATAAAAGTATTGATGTAAACCACAGATACTTTCTTAAATTCTAGATGTTTAGATAGTTACTGCTCTTCTCAACTGAACATAGAGTTCAAAATGAAATATTTAACATACAGACTCTATAATCTGCTGCCAATAAAGAACAGAGGTACTAATAAGCCATTGCTTAAACTGCTTGGATCCAAAATAGTAATATTATTTATTCAAATAAAGAATAGTAAGCAAGAAAAAATATCCCTTATACTCTTTGGATATTAAACACATTTGTCTTCCAGTGAATACCTTTTTAAAAATCAGTGCCACTTTCTGAACTAACCTAAAGGTAAAGCAATTGTTCATAATCTATGCAGCTAAGTCTTGAAGGATTATGTCAACCAAAACTGGTCTTCATATGATGCAAATAATTTGTTTCTATTCACCATACTCTTTTAAAATGTCAAATTCCCTACTTACTGAAAATATAATGGACAAAAAGTATTTTTTTCCTACTCACCAATTAAAAATAGAAAAAGTTTTAAATTTAAACACTCAATTTCTAAGTGGGAAGACTTACAAGGACCCTGCAGCCAAATAGCTTCTTACAGCAATCTTCTGTGTGCAGATTTAAAGCAGTTTTTTATAGCACAGAAGGTACAATACTGCACCCTTACATAAAGCTTCGCAGAAACAAGTCAGGATCATAAACACATTCACTTAACTACTATACAGTGCCCAATGCTCCTGAAAGGTACATGGACCCAATTTCGGTTGCTAAGCTTATAAGGGCATCAGAAAATTCCAGTCCCAGTTTAGTCAGAGAAAAGAAACAAACAGTAATCCTATCCCGATAGGTCCCAAGTTAATTCCCTCCAGTTTCTCCCCTATCATAATAGTAAGTGATTTCTTAATAAAATGCTGCAGTAAAACTTGTGAAATCAGATTCTGGCAGAAAATCAAATCAAAGGAAAACTCTTCATGGCAGCTACTTTCACATAGTCAGCCTCCTGCCTACCTTATTATGTTTCTGTTGGTGTCTTGCCTTTGTGTCAAGAACATGATAAGGGCTTTCCGAGTCTTGGTTGATGTAATATACAAGTCTTGAAGGCAGTGTGATTTCTTTCTGCATCGCATTGCTGTAACTGATATTACTGCTGCTATTCTGTTGCACTGGATTGTCTTCAACGGCCAGGACTCCCAAATTTTTTTCTGCAGTTCCATTCCAATGCGGAGCTGGGGGGGGGCAGGAAGCATAAACACACACACACATGTATATACCCCATAAATACATAAGCACTAAGAACTAACTTTTCCATTACACAAAGTTTTCTCTTTATAAGCAGGTAAGAAGTGGAGAACCAGTAAAGCAAGTTATTTCAACAATGAAATGGCCTGGATAGATTAATAGCCAATAAGGCTTATACAATCATGTACTGTTCATTTTGATTTATGTTTTATATGCATATTTTCTAACCAGTCTCAAATCTATACTTCTGAGTATTAGGGAGAAGCAGAGTGAACTTGAGGGAGGAGTCATTAAATGAACATGCTCAGGGGTCCTGACTCTCATCTCCATCCCTTCTCTGAGTCTACAGAAACTCAACTCTATTCTGCCTAGTGGTATCCCATCTGAGAGCTAAGGACACTCCTAAGATAACTTTTGAGTGCTGTATTCATGGGCACAGAATGTTAATTGATTTCTTTTAACAAAACAGACAGTTTCTTTCTCTTTTAACTTTGAGATGAGCAAAAATTCCTTTTGCCATATAGGGATGCAGATGCTGGCAGATTTCCAACTTTTTTTTCTTTTCCTACCAAGGCCAGCTTTCTGCTTTCAGTGATTTCCAATCATCAAAGTATTGAACGTTACATTAATTGTTCATATTATAATAACAACTCTGAGAAATCACAACCGAAGGTTGTGCACGAAGTAAGTCTTCCACACCTTAATTCTTTGGTCCCCCAAAGTATGCCTCCCCCACCTTAATCCCAACAGCAGTGAATAATCCCTGTAGGAAATTTGAGGGAAGAACCCATTGCCGCTATTATTACATCCTCCCCGCATTCTTATTAAGGCTCCCCCACGCAAGAAGCAACTTGCTCCCTCCCTGCATTTCCCATCCACTGGTTTCCCCTCCGCAAGTTGCATAAAGATCGCTGAGGGACCCGGGAGCCACTAAATACTTCCCAGTGGAACCAACAGTAATTGGAATGGGCTTTTAGCGAATGCAAAACAGAAATGGACTTCCAAAAGTGAACTGGAATGAATGGGGTCTGGGAATCAGAAGGGTGGAGAGGCAGGCAGGGAGGCACGGAAAGGCCGAGCCGGGGGCACGTCCGGAGCGCACGGACCCGCTTGCCCTTCGCTTTCCTCCGCAGGGCCTAGCGGGGTAGGCAAGGCGAAGGGCACGGGGCCATACCCACCGGTAGGTGCAGCAGCCCCCCAGGCGCGGGGCCGGGACGAGGAGGCGAGCGGAGGCAGCAGGAGAAGGACGAGGAGCAGGCGGCAGGGCGGTGCGCGGGCCGGCACCGGGCTGGCGGGGCCGCGGCCGGGGCCGCAGGAGGCGCCGGCAAGGCTGCAGCCGGCCAGGGGCGGCCGCCTGGAGTTGCTGCCGGGCGGCTTCATGGCTCATAGCTCCCGGGCGCGCTCGAAGTGGCCGGCGAGAGCGCCGCGCTAGGCTGCGGGGCGGCTGCGGGCGGAGCCGGTCACGCCGGCTCGGCGCGCATGGTGCCGCGGCGGGCAGGAGGCAGGCGGGTCGGGGCTCGGGGCTCGGGGCTGGGGGCCCGGGGCTGGGCGGCGACCCCTCCCCGGCTCGCCTCTCAGCCCCTCCTGGGCGGGCCGCAGAGGAGTCTGGGGGTCCTCTCCAACTTGGAGCCTCCCCTGGGGCTGCTCCCTCCCCGCGGCGGGCGCGGCCACTTCTGCTACTGCGGGGGCCGCCGCCGGGCCTGAGGATGCTGAGGCGGCGCGCGGGAGCGAGCGGCGCGGGGACGCGCAGCGCGGGTGTGCGCCCGCCCCCGAGAGCGCGCCTGAGCGGGGCTTCGGGCGCTGGTGCTGATGCTGGTGCTGATGTTGATGTTGATGCTGATGCTGCTGTAGCCTGGCACGGGACGCACTGCGCATGCCCTATGGGGGGTGTTGGGGGAAGCAGCCGTGATGCAGCATCCCAGGCAGCATCAGAGGTGATGGTGGCACCTCCAAAGATGGGGGCGGGGGAGGAGGGAGCTGGCAGTCAGGGATGAGCTGGAGGGGAAGGAAGAAGAGTGCGGGGGCTTCCAGTCCAGAGGCAGGGATGATTTGTTGAAAACAATTAGCCAGGGAAATCGACCTGCCTTTTCCACCACCCCAAACCTCACATACCCCGTCCTATTCCAAACCCTTTCTGCTAGGGATAAACTAAGGCCAAGCATGTCCTTCTTAACCCTTTATTTATTTCCTTCCTGCAAGTAAATATAAAGGATTGCAGCTGGGGAGGTAAAAATAGCGCTTCTCCTCATTCAGCTGGCCCGCAGCGGGTGGCACGACGGCTGGGAAGCACGTTTTCCCGTCGCAGGCTGGCAGGCGCGCTGGCTCTGAGCTGCAGGAATCCCGGGGGCAGGGGCTCTCGGCCGGGTCCTCCCTGCCTGTGCCTGGGGGCTTTGAGGAAAACAGATGAAGCAGATGAAGGTGTTTCCTCAGAAGTTTGGAAAGTATGTCTGGGCGTATGGGGTAATAACTTAGAAATTCTGGCGGGGAACAAATGCGGAAATTAGAAACCAAGTGTGTGGCAGCTATCTTGGGAAATCCGTTGTTTGTCAACCATGGGGGTGGGCATGCATTTAGGAGGACACATTTCTATTTTTGAGATCCAGTCCTGACTTCTGCAGAGAAAGGGAAAGATTTTCTCTCGCTGCTGTAAAAAATGTAAATCCAGGATCCCTGACTTAGGTGGGTTATTCAGCCACTAAATCTAATGGTTTCAAATTAGAGCCTGTGGCCTATTTCTGCCCCCAAACTTCCATAATGCAAGCATTCACTTATTGACCCTCCCAATGACAGTCTGAGTAATAACAATGTTGTTTTACTCTGTTATTTGTATTTAAAATGGTGATAGTAGCATCTACTGGGAGGGAGGGGCATGAAGAATTTTATGATTAAAAAGAAGAGTGTGATGTACTCACCATCAAATTGGTATTAACTGATCAACACATAAGTGTACATATAAGAATAACATCTATTTGATGTCGGGCAGGGGGGAGGGGGAGAGGAGGGAACGGGTATCTGCATACACAAAGAGTGCAATGCACCATCCAAGGGATGGGCACACTTGAAACTGGGACTTGGGGGGCAGTGGGGAGGCAAGGGCAACATACATAACCTAAGCATCTGTACCCCCATAATATGCTAAAATAAAAAAAAAAAGAAGAAGATTGTGGGTATAAAACACCATAGCCGTGACAGAACTCAATGTTAACCACCTCCTCCTCCTCCCCTGCTTAATAAAGAGGAACAGAGACAAAGACAGACACAAACACAGAAACCCCTAAGGTTACATAGCTGCTAGAGTTAGATACTGATTTTAGTTCTTTCTTTCTGTGTCAGAGCTAGGATATTATTATAGCATATTTATTCATGTACTCTTGTAATTGATGATACTTCCCCCATATGAGGACAACAACAGTTTTCCTTTTTGTTCACCATTGTGTCCCTAGAACCTGATACAGTGTTTAAGGCACAGAAAAATCTCTTGGAAAATATGTAATGAATGAATAAATAAATGGTCAATACACTAAGCAGGAGTCACACTTTAGGCAAGCTAGTGAACACTCCAACCTCCCTGGAGTTCCTACTTGGAGGTCTGTGTTCTTGGGGGTGTCTCCCTCAAGACAAGCATGTCCTGGCTAGGTTTTCCCAATTTGTGTTTGATATAATGTAGATCCTGAAAAACGGTCTGGCAGAAAAGAAGCCAGAATGGAGTTATACAAGAAATGAGAAGGGAGAAGGAAATGAAAGGTGAAAAGTGCCCAGATGCAAGTTATTTGAAAGGCATCCTTTGCAATTGAGTGACAACCTCTCAAAGTCTATTCCAATAAATAAACCTACCAGCCAAACGGGCGTGACTGAACACCCACCGGTTATAACCCACCATTTCATGCATTTGAGGGTACAGAATGAGGATTCAATTTAATTTCTAATAAGGAGTGGGTGTGTTTACAAAGAGGGATGTTGTCTTATGTACTATAATCGAAAGACAGCATTGATTTACAGAACTTTAATGTTTACAGACATTGCTAGAGTCAAGATAATGTATCAGAAATGAGATAGTGAGTCAGAAAAAATTACTTAGAAAAAAATTATTGAAGGTTTCCTTGAACAATGTATGTAAGGGAAGGTTAAAAACAGAATTAAATATTCCTTAACTGGTCAATTTGTTAGATTTAGTAATAGTCTTATTAGGTAGTTTGTAATTTTTATTGTTACAGAGTTTACTGCTAAATACTCCCCTCTGTGTTTTCACAATATTTAGTGTCTTTTTTTTTTTTTTTTTGAGACAGAGTCTCTCTCTGTCACTGGGGCTAGAGTGCAGTGGTGTCAATGTAGCTCACAGCAACCTCAAACTCCTGGGCTCCAGCAATCCTCCTGCCTCAGCCTCCTGAGTAACTGGGACTGCAAGCACACAACACCACGCCCAGCTAATTTTTCTATTTTTAGTAGAGATGGGGCCTCACTCTTGCTCAGGCTGGTCTCAAACTCCTGAGCTCAAGCAATCCTCCCACTTCAGCCTCCCAGAGCTCTAGGATTACAGGCGTGAGCCACCGCACCCAACTTCTAGTGACTTTATTAATCATTTAACCACCTACTGCTTTGCTCTCTATTCATATATGTGCATTTATCATCTTTCCCTTATCAAAAAATACCAAGAGCAAGACTGCATCTTGATTATCTCTGACCCTAGAGCCAAGTATAGTGCCTGGAATAGGGTCAACACTGAATAAATGTGTGTTGAGTAGAGGGGCACTGCCAGGTAGGAAAGGGAGGCATTCAGCAAGCTGGAGGAGAATGAAGAAAGAAATGCACCAGAAGCTTGAGTGCTATCATGGCTCTGGTTACAAATGTGTTGCATCCAAGGCCATCAGAGGATCACTGGAGTGATCCGGTTAAAGTGGTAGATGTGGAAAACTCCCGTAGTCATAGGTGAAGGCAGGTCGCCAGAAGGTCCACGGGAGGCAACAAGGACACCAGAGGAACACAATGAAGGGGGCAGGCAAGCAATGTCCAGAAAGGGTGATCGTACTGGTCACAAAAATGGTTCCATTGGTCCTGTGAGGGAGACACCAGAAGGCCTCTCCCTGCCATAGTCTGTTTCAGATGGCAGAACCGGACCCACTTGGAAACCAGTGAGAAAACTGGGCCTGGGCAGAAGCAAGCACAGAGAGAAGTAGGAATATTAGATGTGGAAGGCATCTGCCTCAGTAGGGCTGAGACTCTGGTGGAGAAGACAGAAGGTGGGGTCACAGAAGAGGAACCTAGAGAGTGAAAGAAGATTAAAAAAAAAAAAAAAAAGAGGGCCAGGCAGCAAAGCAGACTCATAAGAACAATTAGAATGGAATCATCATCTGGCCAAAAAGCAAGGTGAAAGAAGGTGCGCAGCAAATCGCCTGGTGCTGAGAGGAGGAGAGGTCTAGAGGAGAGAGAGCGGGAGCACAGACAGGACTGGAACAGCAGCAGCTCTGGCCCAAGACAGCTTCCATCAGCGAGCTCGCTGGAGCGGCTTCTATCGCAGAGCCTGCTGCAGGTAGGAGGTTCTCAGCCTCATTTTAGAACGACTGTGAAGACCGATTCTACAAGTGAAAAGTGATACTTTGAAGGAGAGAAGACAACGCATTTCTCGGTGAAAGTGAAAAATGAGTGGACTTCATTATCAATACTTTCCATGTGGTTCAGGGATCAGCAAACATTTTCTGTAACGGGCCAGATAATAAATATTTTAGTCTTTGGGCCATATGGTCTCTGCTACATATTCTTTTAAAAAAAAAAAACAACCCTTTAAAAATATAAAAAACCATGCAGTCTGCAAGCCCTGGTTTGTCAGCCCGCCATGTTTATGTATGTGTATACACACACACACGCACACACGCACACACACATATAATGGTTAAAATGCTTTCATCAACTGTATTACGTCCTATGCTTGCGAGCAGGAAGAAATAAAGCACATACGACAATATACGTGGCTCTGATTCCAGAACAGATTGTTCTTCATTGTAATTTAGCTATTTGTTTAGTCAATAAGTAATCTCTAAATTTTTAAAAGATGTTCATCACATGAAGGGATTCCTAAGAAATGAAGCATCCCTACTTTTAGAGCTAATTCCCAGATCTAGATATTCAGGGACATGTCAGAAATCTTCACCAAAAAAAAAAAAAAAATACAGTTGTTGAAAAGATTCTAGACATTTCTTTTGTTTTGCCAAGCTATATTTTCTGGTGAGCAGAGAGATGTTGAATGGATGCTACAGCCATGACAGGTCAAATAATGGAGTAACACGTGCACTGACAACCCTTCCTGAAGCCTGTCACTGTCTGTGATCTGCCTGTGTGCCTCAAACTCAACACAGAAGAGCACTGCGGGGCGGGGAGCACACGCTCTAGGCACGGCACTGCACCCAATGTCATGGGCAACATTCAAGTTCATGAAAAACAAGTCTGCAGGTCTGTGTTAATTACACCACACCACTCATTAGGAAGGATAGACCACAGCGGGACCGTGTGACTGATTCTAACACTACTCGGGAAAGAAAAAGCACTCATTACCAAAAGTGCAATAGTCACAGACATTTATAGTGGAGCAGTTGAACAGACAAAAACGTATCAAAGTGTCAAGCATGAAAATATCCAAAGAAAGGTGTCCACTGAAGAAACTTAAAATTAAGTTATTTAAAGACATTATGTTAGATGGAAGTTAATTAGGAATTCCTGACAAAGTAAGATACATTTGAAAAACAGTTAATTTTTCCCCCCACTCCACAAACATTAGGTTTGTTTATCCCACAGTTCGATGTGTTTACATGCTGTGGCACAAAGGGATAAACAAGCATGTCACAGTGATTTGTGGTGATAAGATGTGCTTGTAAAACTTGGAAGAATTGTGTTTATTAGGAATAATCACTGAGTCAACATGTAATTATTAAGTCCTCACTGGGTCACAGAGCAGCACCAGGAGTTTCTGCAGCATTACCTTGTACTAGCAGGGTCAGGGAACCTCGACTACTTTTAGAGACAGCAACTGAATTTTATTTGAAAAGGTTAGAACTCCAGCAACAGAATTAACATGCTAATGATAATCCCTTCCATTTGCATAAAAACAATGGCTAAATCCTTTAATAATGCCTGCTTTAATTATTACTGTGCATTTACACATTGCAAAGTGCTTTTATCTGTATTCCATTATGTAATCCTCAGCCCTGTTACATAGAGAGGGCAGTTAGTATTACTCTTTTTAGGACCTCCGTCTTGAACGTGAGGACACTAAGTCTCACAGGTCTTTGCGGTTATCCTCAATCCTTCCATCCTGGCTTTACATTCAAATCGCCTAGAGAGCTTTTTTTTAAATTGTATATATTTTAGGTGTATAACATGATGTTTTGATATACACAGTAAAATGCTTACTACAGTTAAACAAATTACATATCCATAATCTCCCACAGTTACCCATTTTGTGTGTGTATGGTAAGAACACCTAAAATCTACTCCCTTAGCAAATTGCCAGTACACAATACAACATTATTAACTGTAGTTCTCACGCTGTACATTAGATCTCTAGACTTACTCATCCTACATAACTGACTCTCTGTACCCTTTGATCTACATCTCTCCCTAATTCTTCCCTGTCCCCTACCTCTGGTAACCATAGTTCTATTCTCTATGTATTTAATTTTTTTTGTTTAGATTCCACATATAAGTGAGAGATCTCTGTATTTTTAAGGCTGATTAAAATTCGATAGTATACATATATATATGTATATATGTCACAATTTCTTTATCCATTCATCCATTGACAAATACTTCAGTTGTTTCCATACCTTGGCCATTGGCATTGCTGCAATGAACATGGGAGTGCAGATATCATTACAAGGTGATGATTTCACTTTCTTTGGGTATATACCCAGAAGAGGAATTACTGGGTCATACAGTTGTTTTATTTTGAATTTCTTTAGGAACCTCCATACTGTTTTCCACAACAGCTGCACCAATGAATATTCCCATTAATAATGTACAAGGGTTCCCTTTTCTCCACACCCTCACCAACACCTGTTATCTCTTGTCTTTTTTGTAATAGCCAACTTAACAAATGTGAAGTGATATCTCATTATGGTTTTAATTTGTACCTAGAGAGCTTTGACAACCTACCAATGCATGAGCATTTAGGATCCTCAAAACCAAAGCTTGGTATCAATGTTTTTTAAAGGCCTCCCAGATTAATCAAATATGCAGCCAAAGTTAAGATACACCAGATAAAAAGATTTCCCCAAGATCACGTGCTGGGTATTAGAACTGGAATTGGAGCCCTGAATTCAAATCCTGTGCTGTTCCCAAAGTCTTCTTCTCTATTTCTGCTCTTAACACAAGTTAACCTTGAACGAAGAAAAATGGAAAGTCAGTTTAATATAATTGCTGTAGGACCTAAGAAAATGTAGAATTAGAAAACATTTGAGCCAGAAGTTACCTCTGAGACCATACAGGAGTGGAAACCTATTGCGCAATTGTGGAAACAAAGACTGAGAGTTTAGCTAGTTGCCCAAGATCACAAAACAACCTGTGCCGAGCTGGGAGTAAAATTCAGGTTTCCCTTTTCCAGGCTGTCCTGTGCTTTGTACACAGTTTGTTTTAAAAAAAAAAATCAACTTACAAAAATTCCAATCAGTCTGCAATGTAATTCATTTCTGGTTTCCAAATAGCATTGCTTTGTAAAGATAAAGAAGGATATAGCCATGAGGTCTGGTTTCCCACGTCATCGGTTCCTTTAAGCCCAATCCCACAGTTTGGCAGCATAAAATAGTCTCATCATTCACACGTGTTTGGAGGTAATCCATCCAAATAAAATATCCATCCATCTACTAATTCTCTTTTGTGTAGCAAATATTTCCAAGCAACATTTTTCTCATCCATTGAGTTTCTTGGACACCCTTAGTATATCTTACACAGTCAACAACTGTAGCTTCTTAAATCCTGTTTTACATAGCACCAAATTTGGTAAGAAACAAAAATGAATGCAGAAAATAATAAAAATAAAACAATAACAACAAAAATAACAAGAAGAAGGAGAAGGAAAAGGAATTATTTATGTAGCAGCTACTAGGTGCCAGATGCTATGTTAAACACTTTAGTTGGTTGATCTCACTTACTCCTCTTTATACAACTCCATAAAAGAGCAACTATTATCACCCCCATTGTTATTGATGAGGGAACTGAAGCTTGGCAAAGTTCAACATTTTGTCTAAGTTCTAAGAGACAGGGCTGTCAGGAACCCATGTTTGCCTGACTCCAAAGCATAACCTTCTAATCACTCCATAATGGCTCACAAATACCATCAATCTATCAAGTATAATAACAAAAATAACACCAAAAAATGCTAAAATTCAATCTTCTGCCTGTCCCACACTTAACTAACAATTAATTTTTTTAAATTGGAATTGAAAAAAACACTGACATTCTATAATCTGTTTGACCATAGACCCAAAGCAAAACACCTGAAACAGTCTCTTCAAAGGAACTGTAACATTTTTTTAAGGCTAGTCAAGAAAAAATAACATTTTGAAATGAAGATACTTGACTATAAACACAATTTTAAATTTTACTTTGTCTGTTTAAAATCATTGACACATTGATCCCACACGCAGAATTTGAATTACATTCCTAACTTTATACTAAAGATTTTTAATACAGCCATTCTATAAATTGCTTATATATTTCCAAAACGAAACCTAATCATGGTCCAGACATTTGTTTCTTACATTGGAGTACCCCTCCACAAGAGAGGGTCAAGATCCTCGCTTATCAGACAATTTCATTTTTTCTAAATTTGAAATTAACCAACATAGCCACCTACTAAATTTAGTTTAATATGATCAATTAATTAGCAACACTTATCAACTGCCTACCCCATCAAATAATAACATTAGTTTTTGCCATACTAAGATGTTTAGATTTCTAAAGATATAACTATGAAAGCCTGAATCCCGAGCAGAAGTCATTAAATATTTTTATTCTGCTATTTTTCTAAGACAAAAGGAATGGCTAACATTCGTGTAGCTCCTTAAATCATAGAACATGCTTTTGCACACCTTATGTCACTTAGTGCAGTGCAGTATGTAGGTCAAAGCTGAACTGGGTGTATTATTTCTGTTGGATCGTCATGGCATTAGACTGTGCGTGTCATGGATATGGACATGGCTTAGAGACAGGAATCAAACAATAGAGACCAGCAATCACTTCTTCAGAAGGAAAAGATAAACTGTAGGATTCTTCAGAGTCCAGTTCTAAACTTTTTATTGGCTATTTTGATAAATTATCTGAGGGAAAGATTGCATGGGGAAATGCCCAGTCTTACAAAAAAACATTAAGTTCTTCCATGTACTAAAATGTTTGGGTGAACAGGGATAAACTATAAACAGATTTTCTGACGTGGAATGACATGGCGGAAAAACTGATACAAGAGTTTTAATGTCAACAAGTCAGTTTTGGAAAAAGTAGTCCAAACTATTTATATATCTCTAAATAGCCATTCATCCCACCTTGAAACATCATAGATTATTATTCAGATTACAAGTACTGATCACACCACACACAAACACATACACACACACACACCCAGACACACACATTCCAATATGGGAAACAGACTGTGTAGTCAATATTGACATTCCTTGAATAAAACAACTTCATCTGAAAAATACCAACAAAACAATGTTGGTAATCAAAAAGAAAATATGATCAAAATTATACTAAACTCTGATGTACAAACCCTATAAAGAAATTGGACACAATCCAGGAAAAAGCATTTTAAATGACCAAGCTGCTGCTAGATGAGACTCTGAAAAGATAAGAACCATACCATCTGGCAAGATAAACAATGAGAGAGGATGTTTTCAAAGGCTTTAAAATCATGAACAGTATAAATAAGGTGAACATTACCATCTAAATCCTAAAATGTTTTAATGAAGGGGTTGCATCTGAAATTTGAGGGAGACAATTGGGGCAAAGAGCAAGTAGTATCACACATAGGACTAAATTCATTTGTAGTGGGCCCTTCTTGGGGAACCTTCCCTGCTCAGATATCTTCCCACTTCTTTTTTTTTTAATTTCAGAGTATTACAAGTGTACAAATGTTTTGGTTACATGGATTGCTTTTGTACACCTTGAGTCAAAGTATAAGTGTGCCCATCACCCAGATAGTGTACATTATACCTGTTAGGTGTGATTTCACCCATCCCTTCCCCCCCTCCCACCTGCTTGTTTTCCATATGTGCTCATGAGTGCTGATTGGTTAGTTCCAATTTAATGGTGAGTACATGTGGTGTTTCTTTTTCCATTTGTGTGATACTTCACTTAGGAGAATGGTCTCCAGTTCCATCCAGGTTGTTACAAAAAGTATTAATTCATTATTTTTTGTGGCTGAGTAGTACTCCATGGTATACATATACCACATTTTATTAAGCCACTCATGAATTGATGGGCACTTGAGTTGATTCCACATCGTTGCAATTGTGAATTGTGCTGCAATAAATATTCATGTTCAAGTGTGTTTTTGGTAAAATGGCCTCTTTTCCTTCGGGTAAATACCCAGTAGTGGGACTGCTGGATCAAATGGTAGGTCTACATTTAGTTCTTTGAGAAATGTCCATACTCCCTTCCATAAAGGTCGTACTAATTTGCAGTCCCACCAATGGTCTCTCCACATCCATGCCAACATCTGTTGTTTTGAGACTTTTTGATAAAAGCCATTCTTACTAGAGTTAGGTGGTATTTCATTGTGGTTTTGATTTGCATTTTCCTGATAATTAGGGACATTGAGCATTTTTTCATATCTTTATTGGCCATCAGTCTTTCTTCTTTTGATAAGCTTCTATTCATGCCTTTTGCCCATTTTTTAATGGGGTTGTTTGATTTTTTTCTTGCTGTGTTGCATGAATTCTTTGTAGATTCTGGTTATTGGCCCTTTATCAGATATATAGCATGCAAATATTTCTCCTCTTCTGTAGGTTGTCTATTTGCTCCATTGATTGTATCCTTGGCTGTACAGAAGCTTTTTAATTTAATCAAGTCTAATTTATGAATTTTTGATTTTGCCGTGATTGCCTTCCAACTAAACAAGTCAGTCGAAGATAAAGAACAGAGAAATAAGAGGAATGAACAAGTCTACAAGAAATATGGGATTAAGTAAAGAGGCCAAACATAAAAATCACAAGCACGCCTAAAGGTGAAGAAGAAAACACACAAGGATTGGAAAACCTATTTGAGGTAATAATTGAGGAAAACTTCCCTGGTCTTGCTAGAAATTTATATATCCAGATATAAGAAGCTCAACGAACACCTAGGAGATTCATGGTGAAGAGGCAATCACCACGACACATAGTCATCAGACTGGCCAAAGATAAAACATGAAGGAGGGACTCCTGTGAGTTATAAGGCAAAAACATCAGGTAACTTACAAAGGAAAATCCTTCAGGCTAATTTCAGACTTCTCAACTGAGACCTTACAAGCCAGAAGGGATTGGGGCCCTATTCTCAGCCTTCTTAAACAGAATAATGGCCAGCCTGGAATTTTGTATCCTGAACAACTAAGTTTCTTATATGGGGGAAAACTAAAGACATACTCAGGCAAGCAAACACTGAGGGAATTTGTCAAGACCAGACCTGTCCTGAAGGAAGTACTCAGATGTGCATTATACATCCATCAGCACAACAGACACCCATGCTCAGAGCCCATATACCATAATGGCTCGAGACGTAAAACAAAGCAATAAGGTTCTACCCAATAGGATAAACAGAAACGCATCCCACTTATCAATCCTTTCAATAAATGTGAATGGCAAAGTGTCAGGTTACAAAATCATTGTACACAAATCAGTAGCATTTCTATACACCAACAACAGTCAAGCTGAGAATCAACTCAAAAACTCAATACCTTTCACAATAGCAACAAAGAAAATAAATTACCTAGGGATATACTTAACACATCGATTGCCACACAAAAAAATTAGAAACTTTTCCTTAGGACCACAATGTTTTATTATGAAAATAGAATAAAAACTTTGAGCATAATTTAAAGGTAAACATAAATAGAAAAACAAAATTTATTGACTTATATTCATCTAATCCATGATTTTAGAATTAAATTGTCAATATCAATTATAACAGTAAGAACACCAACAAGTAATATTTTATGTATGCTTCACATAGCTCTGGGGTCAAAACTAGAGTGAGTTAAATATAATTCTTATGGCAGTTAATGTGTTAACCAAGGAGGTGAAAGATCCCTACAAGGAGAACTATGAATCACTGAGGAAGGAAATTGCAGAGGATGTAAACACATGGAAAAACATATGCTCATGGATCAGCAGAATCAACATTGTTAAAATGTCTATACTATCCAAAGTGATTTACAGACTCAATGCAATCCACATCAAAATATCAACGTCATTTGTCACAAATCTAGAAAATATAATTCAATGCTTCATATGTAACTAGAAAAGACCCTGAATAGCCAAAGCAACCTTAAGTTAAAGGAACAAATCAGGAAGCATCACTTTACCAAATTTCAAGCTATACTACAGGCTATAGCAACCAAAACAGCATGGTACTGACAAAAAAAAAAAAATAGAAACGTAGACCAATGGAACAGAACAGAAAACTCATAAAACCATCCACATGTTGCCTTCTGATCTTTGGCAAAGCAGACAACAATATACACTGTGGAAAGGAATTCCTATTCAATAAATGGCACTGGGAAAATTGAATAGCCACGTGTAGAAGATTGAAACAGGATTCTCATCTCTCACCACTCACAAAAATTAATTCAAGGTGAATAACAGACTTAAACCTAAGACATGAAGCTATAAGAATTCTAGAAGAAAATGTTGGAAAAATTCTTCTAGATATCAGCCTAGGCAAAGAATTTATAAAGAAGACTCCAATGGCAATCACAGATATCTCCCCACTTCTGGAAACACTTTGAGAAATAGGTCCCTATGGCCATGTCTATACCTCATGGCCCTGCTCCCCTAGTTTCCCTCAACAGCCCAGTCATGGCTCATTCATTTAGGGTCAGACACCTGACGCAAGCTGGACCGCAGTGCTTCATCTTCCAGCCACACCTGATTGGCTCAGGGTGGCAAATCAGAGTTTTACTGGGGACATTTTAAAAACTGGATCTAGAAACAGAGAGTGACTCCCTCTCTGGGAATATAAAGCTCAGCAGCTTTGTTTTCCATTCTGCAGAAGTTGAGAATAATGTTCACCTGCAGTGAGCAGCACTAGGAAAATTCTAAGGAAACCAGATACGTTATTTTCCAAACTATGACAGTTTTGAGAGTAAAAGAGATAAGACACATAAACCAAAAATATCTTGGACGAACTCAGATGTGTGATCCCTCTAGTCCTCACTAATAGACAGAGATAGTCTCTGACAAAGATGTCTCTGACAGAGACAACAATGGGGAGAACAGACAACAGCCGTTCTTATGTATTTACTTATGTATGTGGTACTTGAATATCACAGAGACTGGTGTTGAAAAAAAATAATTTTCATTCTAATTATAGTCCTAAGATTAATTAATTGACTTTTTTAGTATTTCTGGTTGCTATGGAGAAACATTTAAAACAACACAGCAACAAGATGGTGCAATGGACATGGACTTGGGCTGCCCAGATGCCCCTCAAGGAAATGCTTGTTGCCCCAGCTGCTGGAGTGGTGTCAGCAGGCAACCCTCAGCTCTTAGCCTTCTTAGGGGTTGCTTCAGCAGCAGACAGTTGTTACCCCCCAGGGCCACACCATTCCTGGGGTGATCCACATCCAGTAACTGGATGAAGGGAGGCTATAAAGACCTGGCCATTTTAAGTAAGCTTGCCAGATTTAGCAAATAAAAATATAGAAAAATTTGAATTTCAGATAAACAATGAATCATTTTTTAGTATAAATATATCCCATTCAAAATTTGAATCTGAAATTCAAATTTAACTTGGTGTCCTGTATTTTATCTGCCAACCCGAATTTTGCCCCAGTGCAATACAAGTCTGCCAGGCCATTCTCATTCCAGAGCTCCCTGTGGGGTGTGCCAAGCCAGCTCTCAGGTCAGCTCGCCTTCTCCCCCTGCCTCCCTCTTTCCGAGGACATTCCCTTGGGAAGAAAGCATCCTGTATGTAAAATTCCATCTCAGAGTTTGCTTCCCAGAGAACCCAACCTGCCACAGAGGCATTGACTTTCTGTTTTTCCCAGCTTTTGAAAAATGCAGACCATAAAAATAATCCCCCAAAAGTTTTTCTAAGTCTAAAATGACAAGAAAATGATCACTAAGTAAATGCTTTGTTGATGGTTATATTTTGAAGTTTGTTAAGAAATATTTATTAACTTATTTAGAATAATATTAATAGCCATTACATATTAACAGAAATAATATATGTTTATGAAAACAACTATTTTCCAAAATAAAATAGTGTAGTGAGAAGAGCAGATCCTTTTACATTTTACATTTTGCAAGTCACTTTTTTGTTTGTTTCATTAGAACACTGATGAATTTTCACGTCTGCTCATGCATTTGATTTGTTACGTTGGGTGAAGTATATGAAAAAAAATCCAGCCTTACATAAATATGTGTAAGTATTTTTAATACCTTCTGAGATAATTGTGGATATTCATCTTTGACACTGAATTAAAAATACACAAGTGGTAGTTTCTTAAAGATTAGTTGTGATGTAAAACTTAAAACCCTATCATTGTTGTACTCTGTTAAATTAAAATACATATATGTGTGAACATATTCACTTTAGACGAACTGCATTTATGATACAGTACGTTAGACTTTTTCTGAACTTTATATAAATTTTATGTTTGAGCCTTTGTGCAATCAACACATATAGACATTCCTTCAGATTTTATGGGACTTAATTTTATTATTTTTTACAAAGAAATATTGGTAGTCAATCTTTGGTTTATTTGATATGCAATTTCATGGTCTAAGTCAAGAAGGCAACCCTCAATTATAACATTGTTCTTTTGGGAATTCACAATCCATTTTGCGGTGATTTGCTTCACTAAAGGGTTTGTAGGAAATGCATTTTAGCAAAAATCAAGAACTGCTAAAAAAAAAAAAGAACTGCTGAGAGCAGCAGAAAGGCAGTGCAGTGCAGTGGCAGGAGCACGCAATTCAGGACCAGAGAGCCCAAGGTCAGAGCTCAGCACAGTCTTATGAAGAGTTCCAAGCCATGACATATTTGAGAGTGAAAGGGATAAGACACATAAACCAAAAATATCTTAGACAAACTCAGATGTGTGATCCCTCCAGTCCTCATGAACAGACAGAGATAGTCTCTGACAGAGACAACAGGAAAAACGTACTGCAAAATTGTCAATGATTATATTTTAGAATTTATATCTAGTTAAATGTGTGTTTGCTGGTTGATATAAATTATTAAACGGAAATAGGTTTGGAATATGTCTCTAATATTTAATGATATTTATGTTGGAAGGAAACCATGCTTTATTGCAGCCTTGGGACAGATAGATCATGGGCTATAGTCTGGTGATACCCAAGGACACATAACCCGTTTCATTTTCTGGGATATTTCCCAAAGGTGGAGCAGCATTTGTAAGCTGAACATTCATCCAATGAGGTAATGCGCTACATATATCTAAGTTAGATTGTAGTGGTTGTATTATTATTAACACACATTTTCCTTATGGGATAAAGGAGCACCTAGGGGCCCTTTTCCCTAATATAATAGCAAGAGTTTGTCTACTTGATTGCTTCTCTGTCAATCACTATAAAGAAATGAGATACATACAAGCCATGCTCAGTCAGCAAGGTGAGGCAAGCACCAAAGTAACCCGCCTCCAGTCCAGCACCAAACTATATATAAAGGTTAAAGCAGCGATCAGAATCCCCAAGTTCATCCTGCATCCACTCTGCAATGCACCCACACTTTGTTCTATCCCTCCCCTTCCTTATCACTCCCCTTGACCATCTGGTCCCCTCATTGCTCTTGTCCCCTCACCATCCTTTGTATCTCTCCCTAGCTTCTCTAGAATCATGACTTACCTACTCCTTTGTGGATCAGATTTCCCTGGGCTGGCTACAGGGTATATACCTCTCTGACATGGCTTTGGGATCACTTCTCAAAAATTAAGCAGTTCAATAGGCCAGCCAGGAGCTATGCAGAGTGTTGTGAGGTCATGCTAAGTAGTGACTAAGGAGAGAAAGCTGGAAAAACAAGGCTCCCTAAGCCAGGACTCAAGGGAACCTCTATTCCCAGTTGGGGAGTGCTGAGTGGGAGAAGCAAGGCTTCCAACCAACTTGGCGCCATCCCCATTTGTTCTGGGATCAGGCCTGTCTGCAGATTCTGTTGGCCATTTTTGTGCTTCTTGCCAGATAAAAACTTCATATGGCTATTCCCAAGCAAGAAGAAATATCCCCAGAACGATAATAATGTATGTAATAAAACTATCACATCACAAAAAGAACCTGCTCATATTTAAGATGAGATAAAGTTAGATATAATGGCCAAAGGACATGGAATCAGAGATGCTATGAGTGAAAAGTTACTCAATTCATCCTCCCTCTCAGTGCAGGGATTCCCCGTAAAACATGAATTGAAAAGTCAAATGCCTACAGGGACTAGGCAGGTGATGAAAAAAATGAAGGTACCAGAACCAGACAATAAGGAATGGTGGGGACTATGGCAAACAAGAAAACATATGGCATATCTACAGGGGCAGCCCCTACACAGCTCCACCCAATTGTTATCTTCAGGCAAATGGGCCCAGTCTGCTAGAATTTCTAATTTTTCAAAAGAAACTAGAAATCCAGATTTTTCATGGCTTCAAAATTTTTAAATGTTATCTGTACTTTCTAATATTTTTAAACTGCCTGCAGTCAAAGAAAACATGAAAGTAGACCAGACCTGGCTCACAATAGTGACCTCTGCTCTATGAAGAACCTGTCTAATGGTCCAATACACATTTCAGCAGCTCCTCTCCTGAGCTCTTGCTTACACTGAACCAAAGCCTGTATCGGCATAACTCCCACTTTAGATTACACCAGCTCTGTCGTATGGATCAACACAGAATAACTCTGTCCTTATATTTCCTTTTTTGTTCTTGAAATATCTTCCCAAAACAATGGTTATGCCTTTATTATCTCTTACCTTTTCTAATCCAGTCTCCTTTTGCTCTCCAAACTCTCTTTTTTTTTAATCACTATGTTATGCTTTTCTCTAAATTGTTTTCATCTTGCTCCTTCTCAAGTACCGACAGTGACTCCCCATCACCTTTCACTTCAAATGTGTCTATGGTCTGGCACATGGTTACCTATGTAATTCTCCCACTTCGTACCTTCTGCTCTAACATATCGTTAGCAGGAAATGAGTCTTCCATTCCCGATGTTTCTTTCCAAAGGGCTGGAAGTCTATGGGATTTCACTCCTCTGTCCCTTTACTCTTTTCACCTCTAGGGTATAGAAGTGATTTATTTGATGAGTTAATTTGAAAATAAACTGGCCATGCTCACATCAGCTTTCTTTTCTCCTATCTGGAGTTTCCTTTCCCCTCCTGGGATTGAGCTACCCATAGAGAACAAAAGTCCTCCATCTGCAAGAGTGATGTGTTGGCCTCCATTTGTCTTTCAATTTGTACAGAACCTGCTTAAAGAACTGAGGAGCTATTCATTGTGCCTTCTGAAAAATGCAATTCATCATGTTCCTTCCCAACTCGGGAGATTCTGGAATACCACAGACCGTTACAACTAAAAGGTAATGCCTTTAACCTGGCCCAAGGTAGTCCTATAGCCTGGCAAAGAGCTTAGTTAAGCCCATAGTAAGGAATATTGAGTTTTGCCAAGTTAGCTATATTGCAGATCATAGAGAATGTGAGCGTGCCCCACCACCGTCAGCAGCATGGGATGTGTGTATGTTGGGGGGCAATGAAGAAAGACTAGTCGACTCACAAAGTATTTGTTCTTGCCCGTGAACCTTGTAGTTCTGAGGAAGACAAAGATCTAGAAGAACACCAAGATGACAGGGAGGCAGTGTTTTCCAACATTTGCCTCATCAGGGCCCACACAAAGAATGATAGCATTTGTATGGCACTCTGGGGTAAACAACGAAGTCTGCTGCCTGCCAGAAGCGACCATCCTAGTGGTTCTGGTCACCTCAGTTCCCACCTAGGTGCCCCAAAGGCCAAGAGGCTCAATATCTTAGCACAACAACGTGCCTATGCATATCAGTTGAAAAACTCTGCCTGAAGCTCAGGGACCATGGCTAATTTATATTTATTTCCTTAGTATCTAGCACAGGGCTGCAGCACTCAAAATGTTTATTGAAAGGTAGACATTGAGTTCACAGGGTCCTTCTGATTCCAGAAAGAGAGGGTGCAAGATTCAAATAGCTGATGTCTTCAGAATGCTAGACTGATTATTCAGAATCAGCTGAATCAGAGAAACTTGATATTGGTTCTCATCTATTTTTTGTTTGGATTTTTTTTTTTTTTTTTTTTTTTAGAAAGATTCTCACACTGTTGCCTGGGCTAGAGTGAGTGCCGTGGTGTCAGCCTAGCTCACAGCAACCTCAAACTCCTGAGCTCAAGCGATCCTACTGCCTCAGCCTCCCAAGTAGCTGGGACTACAGGCATGCGCCACCATGCCCGGCTAATTTTTTCTATATATTTTTAGTTGTCTGATTAATTTCTTTCTATTTTTGGTAGAGACGGGGTCTCACTCTTACTCAGGCTGATCTCGAACTCCTGAGCTCAAATAATCCGCCCGCCTCGGCCTCCCAGAGTGCTAGGATTACAGGCATGAGCCACCGCGCCCAGCCCATTTGCTTGGAATTTAAAAAATAATAAAATGTAGGCAACAGTGTGAGACAAGCATACACTCATTGCTGGTAGAAACACAAACAGGTGCCACTATTCTGGAAATGTGAACTATAAACCTTAACATTTTGATACCTTGGACTTTTAAGAATCCTTCCTAAGGAAAATTTCAAAAATGCAAACAAAAATTTATGCCCAGATATATCTATCATAGCATTATTTTGCACAACAAGAGGGCATTGCTTAAGTAAATTATCATGTAAGGGAATTTTATAAAGCTTTTTAAGCTTCATTAATGAAGAGTTTTTATGACATAGGAAAATGCTTCTGTTGCAGTATTAGGTTATAGAAACCATGCAAAATGGTATATGAATTATCATTTCAACCATTTTAAATATATATACACATCAATTTTTAAAAAATGATCAAATAACCACTGAGTGATGGGATTATGGGCAACTATTGTTTTCCTCTCTTTACCCTTCTGTATTCTCTAAATTCTTTACAGTAATACTGCTTTATTTTTCTAATCATAAAATATTATAGTGAAATCATGTTTATGGAATATGTAATTAGCTGGAAGATGCTTATGATAGTATGCAAAACTAAGATGCATAGTTGTATATGTATTAACATAATTATAACATTTAACTTTTGTAATATGTATATATCCATATTTAGAAAAGAAAACTCCAAAATGATAATTTAATATTGGTTCTCATCTGTCAATGTGGTTATCTCTGGGTAAAAAGATCAAGCCCTTCTCATTCTTCTTTCTATTTTCCTGCATTTTTCAATTTCGCACAATAAAAAGGTATTAATTTTATGGTGATAACAACAATAAAATTCATATTTTTTAATTTAAAATTCAACCCTAGGGCTAATCTTAGTAGAACTTTCAAAGTAGAAGATTAAGTAAGGCTAAACTGGAGGAGGATCTAATTATCATATGAGCAAGAAATCTTTGGCAAAAACATCAGTGAGACTAAAACGGTCTCATTGTAGCTTGCAAAAGACTCCATAGAACTCCATTATCATAATCTAGCCTGTGGTTCCTGTTAGACTTGAGAACAGTAGTTAAACTTTGACATTTTCTACACTAGTGACTTTTCTCCCCATTCTAATAATTTACAGCTAAGTCAATTTTTCAATTTAAAGCATTGCTAGAAACAAGATACTGTTTAACAGACATAAAGACAATAAAAATACGATGTCTCCCTATTGTCTTTTTCATCTTCAACATGTTTTACTAAGATTCATTTATCAAGCAGTGACAGATGTGGAAAGTTTACCAAAAAAGGACACAGCCCTTAACATATAATCAAGACGACTATCTTTCTGCAAATTTGTGTTGACGTTAACTAGCAATATGGTTGGTTGACATTTCCTCCTATTACTGGAATATCTTTCTTCCACTTCATAAATCTGACAGTGTGAGCATGGAAAAGCTGTATTTCTATCTGGCACTATCTCTAACGGCCCGAAAAGTAAATAGCTCCATGTTTATACCAACTCTGACTACTTGGGGCTGAAAACAGGACCTGAGGGGGCTATAAAAATGCAAAATAATTCAAACGGTGAAATTTATTTCTTCTGTTTTTCAGAATATAATCTGCCAATCACTTTGTATTTTAATGTGCCAGAAGTGAAAAGAAGAAACGAATATCATATAGCATTTTAGCTGGTAATGAATTATCCATTTTAACTAAGGCTTTTTTTTTTCCTAATGGGGCATCCACTATATCCGGGAAAGTATTTACCAAGAAGCCTCCTTCCCGTCATCCCACCCTGAGGCCATAACCCGGAGCCACTTTACCATAAACACAAGGGTTCATTGATATCCTGGGAGATCTTTTGAAATCTGTCTGAACACTTCTCTCTATTTCTTCTACTCACATATTCTAATATTAAAATGAAAAATAGAATATACATACAGATAAATAAATGTCAAAGGCCTGTGGAGTACAATATAATGAATAGAAGAAAGAACATCATGGCAGAGGGTGCTAGTTGCTCAGCAACATCTAATCTCTCTCTTTTCTGGGCACACAACTAAACCATATTTCCCAGCCTCCCCTGAAGTTATGAGAGGTCATGTGACTGAGTTCGGGCCAATGGGATGCGGGCAAAAGAGATGAGAATCTCTTCAGGACGTGGGCACAAAACCTCCATGTGCAGTCCTGCCGTTCTTGCCTCATCTACCAATGGAATGGAAAAGCAGTGGCTCACACCTGTAATCCATCTCTACAAAAAACAGAAGAATTAGCTGGATGTGTAGTAGTCCCAGCTACTGGAGAGGCTGGGGCAGGCGGATTGCTTGAGCCCAGGAGTTTGAGGTTGCTATGAGCTATAATGACACCACTGCATTCTAGCCTCAGTGACAGAGAAACACCCTATCTCAAAAAAAATTAAAAAAAAAAAAAGTGAGAAAATAAGATAGAAAAAGACGGATGGAAGACAACTGCCCAGACACTGCTTGTCCATGAATACCCATGTTGAACTATTACTTGAGCGAAAACTAAATGTATTATGTTAAGCCACTGTAATTTGTGTTGTTATTTTTGCAGTTATCCTGCAGACTAAAGCAAGCATGATTACATACATTTAGACAACTGTTGAAATAGGCATCTACATAGAGAATTTCACCTATGTTATGTCCATGAGAAAAACAAAGACTAAAAAATGACAGATTTTATGTTTTCAGCCCATAGCTAAATAATTCAAATTACTGTTTGATTTAGCAAATCACTTGTTCTATAAATGCAATTAAACATTTAAAACTTATTTGCATAATCTGGTGGCCGTCGCTCTGAGAACTTTGTATCATTCTATATAGGTTATGATTAGATTTGGGGGAAGACATCGCAGAGGAGTTAACATTACAGCTCAGTCTTGAAAGATGAGTAAAAGTAAACCATGTGATTAGTGTCCTAGAACTTTAAACAGGAGAGGATTCTTACAAACGAGAAAACTAAAAGCCAGTTAAATTGAAACTTGTCCAAGGTCTTATTATACTACTATACTGTAGCAATCCTTGGTTTAAATGAGGAATCCCTTGGTTCCCAGGCTAATGTTCCTTGCATTTCCCATTTTTCCCCATATTACTTCACCTAGCAAAGTGTAATTGTTCTCTGAATTATCAGTCATAAGATAATGACTGCATGCATTTCCAAATTTTCAAATATCTATCTATACACATGCACATACATAAACATACTTAAATGTATGCAGTGAGGTTCCTAGCTGAATTAGAGCAGAACCTCTAGTACAATCATGCCCATGATTAAGGAATACGACCCCATTCCTGCTGTCTTCAAATTGCAAATATCTAGCCACATACCCAGTGCGGTAGCTAGTCTCCAGAGATGGCTCCCCAATTGCATACCTCATGGTATCCATGCCTTTGTATGGTTGTCTTCTACACTGACTCAAGATTTCCAATAAAATGTGGCCAAAGTGGCATAGTACCCTCAGCCTTTAAAAGGACGACTGCTTCTTCTTCCTCCCTCTTGGAACATTCCATTTGGAGAGTGCAGAGCCACAGTGTAAGAAATACAGGTACCTGCCAAAAAAGACTATACAGAGAGGCCATATGGAGAAAGAGAGGCCTGAGACCACACGGAGAAGGAGAGAGGCCCAGAGGGACTCCCAGGAGTCTAGTCACAGCCACCAGATAACCCCCACCTCAGCCAACATCTGACTGCAGCCACAAGAAAGACCCCAATTCAACCAGTAGAAAAACCACCTGGGTGTGCCTGGTCAACCACACAGAAATAAGAGGTAATAAAATAGTTGTTATTTTAAGTCACTATGTTTTGAGGTGGTTTGTTACACAGCAATAAATGACCAAAATAGAATTTGGTTCATAGAAGTAGAACGTTGCCATAATAAAAATCTAAAACATATGGCATTGGCTTTGGCATTCGGTGGCAGACAGAAGCTGGAAGAGTTCTTGAGGAGATTAATAATGAAGACTTCAAGGACACTGAAGAAATTGCTATTGGAAGCTGGAGAAAAAGTGACCTGACTTATGTGCAGATCAAATAGCAAAACTGTCACCTGTAGCATGGAAGCTAGAAAGGTTATGTTATAAACTGATGAATCTGGCTCGGAAATTTCCCAATCAGGTTACAGTTGGCCCTCCATATCCATGAGTTCTGCCTCTGCAGGTTCTACAACTGTGGATTCAACCAACCACAGATCAACAATATTTTTTTTTAAACCAATAAAAAAAATACAAATTTTGAAAATACAGTACAACTATTAACATAGCATTTACATTTGTATTAGATTTTATAAGTAATCTAGAGATGATTTAAAGTATACAGGAGGATGTGCATAGGTTATACGCAAATATTACACCGTTTTATGTAAGGGACTTGAGCATCCTTGGATTCTGGTATCTGTGGGGGTCCTGGAACCCGTTCCCCATGGATATGACTGTATTGAAAACACCAACTGGTTTCTGGATTCTTTTAGCTGCTTGTGCTAACATACAGGAGCAGCAAGATGAACTAAAAAAGTAACTCCCATTTTCAACCAGAATTTGGAGAAAATATAAAGGATTTAGGATTTTTCATATACAAAAATAAAACTTTCTCTTTTCCAACTTCTCTAGGCAGCAAAGATTCCAAAAGAGATGGCCCCAGAGAAAAGATCAAATCCAGGACTCTTTTAGCAAAATATGATCTCAGAGTCAAGTTTGGATCAATAGTGTAGCTGAGATCTCAGGAAGTGTTGAGGAGGTCCCTCATAGACCCTTTTACCCATACAGAAAGGCTTCTAAGAACATTAAGGGTGTATCTCATAGACTCTCTCAACCAGACAATAGTGCTTCCAAGAATATTAAGACATGTCCCACAGCACCCTGCCTCTCAGGCCCAGGTAGAGAAGGTCAGTCTCAAAGAGAATTATGCATGTGACTTTTGTCTAATGGAGTGAACTCCTGTAAGATTTGCAGGAAACTCACATAGTTTTAAGAAAACCATACTCACAGAAACACTATCAGCTTGAACTAAAAAATACAAACATCATTTAAAATGAAAAGAGGTCTCTGGGCCTCTAAATTTATATTGGTAGAAAGAAAGCTGAGGAAGCTACTTAGCTATAAACACAGGCCATTTCTTGTACAAAAGGAAAAATGACTCCACGGGTAAAGACAAAAGCCTAGACATGGAACCAAGAGCCAAGGAGGACCACTCTAGGGAGGAGGACTGGATTTTAGTCAAAGAATTAGCAACAGTTCCCGGTTTTAAAATTGCTATGAGCCAGTGACGGCTATATGCTTTCTGTTTTTTCTTTCTTAAATGGGGTATCTGTTTCAACTTTTTTAATCACTGCCTAAGCATTGTGTGTGTCGTTGGGCAGGGGTCAGATTCTTTGTCTTTTTACTTCACTAGTCTTCACATTGATAGGAGCTGAACCCAAAGAACCTTAAGCTTGTCTAGATACGATTTAGATGACCAGATTCTGGATATAAAGCCTGAACCTGAGGCCATAGTATAAGAAGACCTTAATAGCCCTGGAAAGAAGAGTGACTTTGCGTGTGAAAAGGACATGAGTCATTGGGAAACAGAGGGCAAACTGTGGGAGCCAGTCTCCAAAGGTGGCCACCCGTGGTTCCATGACTCAGCATTCATGTCCTTGTATAATACTCTCCCACACTGAATCTGGGCTGACCTGTGACTTGAGTTAACCAGTAGAATTCAGCAGAAGTAATGCTATACTATTTCCAATCCTAGCCTTTAAAAAGGACTAATAGCTTTTTCTTCCTCCATCTCAGAATGCTTTCTTTGGGGAACCCTAAGCTGCCACATAAGAAGTCCTGCTACAGAGACCACATGGAGTGCCGCATAAGGACAGAAGAGGCCCCGAGTCTTCTTGGACAATGAACAGGGCCCAGCGATCCCAGACAAGTCCAGATGACTCAAACTCCAGCTACCACCTGTCTGCAACCACATGAAAGATTCCAAGTGAGACTGGAAGAACTACCCAGCTGAGTCCAATCCACCGAACTGAAAGATAATAAAATGAATATTGTTTTAAGCCACTAAATTTTGGAGTTGTTTGTTAACAGCAAGGATTATTGAAATGCACTGATTTGCACAATGCCTAAGGACTCCATGAGAACGAATTTGAACCCATGTACAACCATGGTTCAGAAATATATAGACATGTCCAGTGGACCTGGGAAGAGGGCCATCATAAGCCAGGCCCTAGGGAAAAGTCTGCCATAGCAGGCCAGATTTGAGAACAAGTGCTGGATAGGTGGAAACATTTGTTCTGAGTTCAAATGAGGCTCAACTTAAGCCACCCTGATCCATCCACCTGGGTGACTATATACCATGGGGAGAAATGACAAGGTTATCAGGGAAAAGTAAAATAAACTTATTAGTATGAACCTAAGCAATTCTGCTGGCAGATATTCTTTTTCTTCCTCACCTCGCTCCCACCCATGTCTTCATCCCTGCCAAAGGGTAGGGGAGGAAAAATTAGTAACAAGCCAGAGAGAGGAGTGAGCACCAAAGGTGGGGAATAGGTCAGCGCCCCTGGGTACGTAGCCCAAGCAGAGCAATAGAGAGGTTAGGCAACACCCATGTGGACGAGCCAAGCAATACTTACTAATGATCAATGAGAGACAAAGAGGGAAGCTGCCAAGACAGAGGGACAGCAAACATAGGCTGTTGACATAAACTATATGTGAAACAACCTCCCATTTTTGTAGACTCACAGAAGGAAGAAAGGTTGAGGTGAGGTGAGGTGAGGTGAGGAAGGCTATTAATCAAAACATGTATAGGGACAAACAATTGAAGTTGTCTTATCCAGGTACCAGAATCCTGTCGGAGACATTTGAGTTGCCTATATGAATCTTTTTACGGGATTTATCACAGTGAGAAAATATCATGTCTTAATCATCTTTGTGTCTATAGTTCCCAACCCCATGCCTGGTACATAGTAGGTCTCGATAAGCATTTGCTTAGAAATATTATGGCAATCAGAAATATTAACAAATAAAAAGTTATAGTGACCTTAACTGGAGTCAAATATGCATGGATTTATCTACTATTATTTAGAATAGTCCTTTGTGTTTAAGTCAAACTGCAATTGCTGTACGTCTGGTGAAAAAGTCATCAGTAAATACCAAGGGTAAAATATGAGTCATCCCATTGACGCTGGATCTGACTTTGCACATAGCATCAATTTTATATTTATTAATTAAAGTTATTTTTCAAACTAAGGGGGGGATGTCCAGAGATATAGTCAATCAGTGATAGGACGGAAGTGTGACGAAGGGTCTTTCTACTGTTAAAAGAATCGACTTGTCTCATCAATCACCTTCCATGTGCAGAAATCTAAGGGGAATAATACCGTCTCCTTCTGAAAGTGATGACAGATCAAGACAAAGAACACAAACATAATGAGAACCAGTTTACACAGTAAAGAAAGGTCTTGTTATTTACGTTCCTTCTCCTAAGACCTTCCTTAATAAACACTCTGAGGTTGCCAGGAAAACGTGAGGAAGTCAGAGCCCAGTTTGACTTAGGGAAACGGAAACTTTTATTGATCTCGTGATACCCAGCTCCAGGATTCAACTCTGATGAAGGCTGTATAATTATATCCCCACCCATATCACAATATTTTTCACAATTCCTGCCCAGTTCAGTTTCTCCCTTCTACACCCAAAAATAATGAGGAGGACCATTATCAAGAGAGATGCTACAAGTGACTACAAATATAATCTCCTTCAATTCAGGTTTTTTTTTTTTTTTGGTAGCTATTCAGGGAACATATCTTTTTTCCAGTTTTATTGAAGTATAATTGACAAATAAAAATTACATGTATTTACAATATATGTCATGTTTTGATACATGTACACATTGTGAAATGATTACCACAATCAAGTTAATTAACATATCCATTAACTCACATAGTTTTTTGGTAGTGAAAACATTTAAGATATACTCACTTAGCAAATTTCAAGTATACAATGCAATATTATTAACTATAGTCACCATACTGTGCATTAGATCTCCATAACTTACTCTCCATTAGTTCAGTTTTGTTCATCTTCTGGAGTCTTATCCACTGTTCTTCTCTTTTGGGGGGGCTCTTGGACCTACCCATTAACTCTGGAAAACTCCCAGATGGGTCTGTATCTTCCCACATCCTGGCACTGAATCATATTGCATCTCCAACATCCTATAAACACTAACTTTACCATAAGTCCTAAGAATACTATTTACACATCAAACATAAAAGAAAACTGTAAGGAACATTTGTTGGCTTGGGCTACTCAAATCCATTTACCTTCTTCTGGTACATGAACTCTTTCAGGAACCATCTTTCATCTACTTTCAATGCATGAGGTTCAAAAGAATTGAGTCCAAACCTGGTTCAAGGGTGTGAATATAATTTGGGTTTAACTAACTGGAACACCCCTGACCACAGTGGCCCATTGGTGGATCTAGTATCCAATTAAAGCCAATTGAAGCTAATTCTGGAAATTTGGTAGAGCAACAGGGAGAGGGGCCTCCCTCCCATCTCCCCACCCTGAGAGGAGAACTTGCCTGAGAAGCCAATATAAGAGAAAGCAAAGCTGATAGACGAAGAAAGAGAACTTGGTGACAACTATTCTTGAACTTTCCAGGTAGATGAATCAATAAATTCTCCCTCATACTTAATAACTATTTGAGTTGGATTTTCTGTAATAAAAATTGAAAGTTTTCTGACATAAAGAGATTTTAAAACATGGTAAGACACAGAGGAATGTAGATGTTTCTAAGGATTAGACAAAGATTTGAAAGGGATGTGGGGACCTACTTGGAACCCCAGAGTTGGTATGAAAATTATTTTAAGCTGAAGATATTTGAGATTCAACAAATGCAGAAAGAAGCCTTCTCAGAGCTTCCCTTATCTGACTAAAGGTAGCAACCTGCAACTTTTGGGAAATAAAGCTGCCATATATTCCCTCCTCAGGGCAAGTCTACTCCCAGGAAAAAAACTGAGAGTAAATCTACCATAAGTCCCCTAACTGGGGGAGTTTCATGGCATGAAGACCAGGAGTTCTGGCATAAACAAACATTATTATAAGCTTTGTCACCTGCTTGTTCTCCTAAAAACCCATTTTTCTTTCCTGAAGAAACCTATTTATTCTTCCCATGGAAGCCTTTTCTCTCCTCTCCCTTTCCCCCACTGGGTTAGGTATATAAACCCCTAACTTTAATCATTTACCAAGCTATCTACTTTTTTTATTAGCTCCTATATACATGTGACTAAACCTTTTCCTCCTGTTAACCTGTCTTTTGTCAGTTTAATTTGCAGGCCCCCATGCAATGAACCTAACAGGGTAGAGGAAAAGTCTTTTCCTCATCAACAAGGACAAAGAGAAGAGGATAAAAACTGAAGTATCTATGGGCTGCCCACAACCTATCCCAATTCCACCTGCATACCTGTAACCACAGGACCAGTCTAAACTGGGCCTACTCTGTTGATAAGATGTTAAATTATCTTGTAGGTATAACAGAGTCAAAAACTGCAAGTCATGTAGCCTGGGCAGGCAAAATCGAAAAAGTTTTGACTTCTAAAAACACCTGGAACCGGTGATTCCTCCTCTCAGAATCAAGAAAACCAGGACATGCCTGGAATCTAATTGCTGGAACTCTTTTAGAAGCGAGGGGTCTATTGACCCAGAAGATCTGATGCTAAAATCCACCTCGACATACCTTACCGTATAGCCAAATTTAAAGCCCTCAGACCCTGCCAAGCTGACATTCCTGAATCCTTTCCCTTGCCCTCCCAGCCCATTAACTTGCCCCAAACCCCAAACTGGAGAGACAGATTTTGTCTCCTGTCTTCTTGCTGGCCAGTTTTGCAATAAAGCCTTTCTTTTCTCAAAAGGCTAATACCATGGTATTGGTTTCTGTGTGCAGCAGCAAAATATCCTCCTTTAATCTTAACCCATCAAATTAACCAGGGTAATTGAGAATAAGTAGACTAAGTTAAGGAAATACGCACTTAAAAAATGGCTAGTTACTTTTACTTTAAAATTTTCTAAATGATTTTAAAGTAGTTATGGATATTTATGTAACTTTTTAACTCAGCATTTCACTATCCTGCAAACTTTAAAGTAAAAATGGGTTATCTGGCTGGGCACAGTTGCTCATGCCTGTAATCCTAATACTTTGGGAGGCCAAGGCCAGAGGACTGCTTGAGGTCAGGAGTTCGAGACCAGCCTGAGCAAGAGCGAGACCTCATCTCTATAAAAAATAGAAAAATTAGCTGGGGGTGGTGGCCTGCACCTGTAGCACCAGCTACTCAGGAGGCCAAGATAGGAGGATTGCTTGAGCCCAGGAATTTGAGGTTTCAGTGAGCTATGATGATGCCACTGCAGTCTAGCCCCGGCAACAGAGCAAGACCTTGTCATTTTTTTTTTTTTTTTTTTTT
>CAUYSK010027581.1:0-16035 GCA_963575035.1 Avahi laniger
TCGCTGCTTCTTTGCAGTTTCGCACAGCCGATCCTGTGGGAGAGCGCCTCACTCGCGTGTGGGTGTCCGTGTTCTTCACCTCTCACTGTGGGAGCAGAGAGCCAGGAGGTCTCTCCTAATCCGCCATATTTCCCCCTCCTAAGCAGATTATTTTAACGTTTTCTCCTTCTCTTTCCATTTATTCATTCATCAGTTATTTATTTTAGGCCCTGGAGATGTGACCAGTAAGTGAAACAGGCACAAGCTTTGCAATCCTTGATCTCTTAAGCTAATAATCTGTCTCTCTCTTTATCATTTCTTATATTTCCCTCACCTGGTTTTTCTTTTAGGTGGTATTTCCCAAAGTATGTGCCTTAGAATAGAGTCTCAGATTGCCAATAGGTGTTATGTGAAAAACAAAAACACAAATAACAAACAAAAAACCCAGAAAGATTCTGAGGCCATATGAGTTGGGAGAGAAATATTAAATAGTATTAATAAATGCAAAAGTTTTCTGTACTGTTGGGTTTCTCTGAGACTTCGATATACTCACGGGCCTTATGCATCTTGTAGGTGACACTGCACAGCACTGGTGAACTTACTTGACCACAGAGCCCTTAGGGTACAGACCACCTGGCGGATATAGTGTGCTTCAGAAAAATCATCAGGCTTATGATTTCACTCATGCTTTTATTTAACAATTATTGTGAGCCTACATTTTGTTTTGTGTGGCTACTCTTCTGTCAAGTGCTGTGGAGAACAAAGAGAGGAATAAATCACTGCCTCTGACCTGAAGAGATGTACAGTTTCTTTTATTTCCACCTTTTCCTTCTGGACCTCTGGAATATAATGTTTCCGGAAGCATTTGCACTCCTTTCTAACATTTGACGGTGAATTTAACCCTGAAGAGGAATTCAAATTTCAATGCCCTTTCTCT
The DNA here is from genome assembly GCA_963575035.1 of Avahi laniger. NCBI lineage: Eukaryota > Metazoa > Chordata > Mammalia > Primates > Indriidae > Avahi > Avahi laniger. Next base: position 917 of record CAUYSK010027581.1, read on the forward strand.
CAGTGGCTTAAATTTTCTTTTTGAATTTTTCTTCTTTCTGTGCCACTTCTTTTCCTCTCTTTTTGGCCTCACTGAGTATTTCCTCTTTGTTTCTTCTCGACTGTAAGCCCATGGTGTGGGAACTGTGTCAGACTCTCTTTTGTATGGTTCCTAGCAAATGTATCACGTTTGAAGTTAATGAACTACAAATAATGAAACTGGTGCACAATGATGGGCTGACCAATGACGGTGACTGTGGCTGTGTCTCCTTTTAATGGATGGATTTCTGTGGTTGAGATGGAAATGGAATGCATTCGTTGGGTATTGATTAACAGATGGAATTTTTCGTGCTTTGTTCTGTGGCTATTATTTGGAAAGTTATGGTATTTTGAAGAATTGTCATTTGTAGTACGGCAAGTGCAATTTTTCTGTTGGTATGTTATACCGTCTTCTACAAATCTGCAACTATTGTTGGACTGATTTTTCTCACAGGTACTGGGATGAGGTGAATCACATTGGCGAATAGAATCAACACTAGCTTTTTTAGAAGCTGAGCATGTTCATATTCTCTTTTAAAAAAATCAGTAAAAAGTCCTCTAAGCTTCTGTTTAGAAACAATTATTTTCTTCCAAGCTAATCTGAATTCCTTAATGCAGTTATTATGAAGCACAGGAGAGAGGTAGGTGTGTGTCTTTGTGTGTATGAGGGAGTTTGTATGTATGTAAGTATATATGTTTGTAGTTTGTCATTTATTTCTGGCAAAAAAATAAATACAATTTTGTGTGTCTTTTAAATTTTCCTGGATCAAATATTGTCCATGTAAGTCATACAGGAAGGTGGTGTTAAGGCAAAGGCCAATTGTCACAAGCTCATGAAGTTCCAAAGATGTGAGGATCGCCAGACACCACACTGGTGACTGTCAGCCTACAGCATGTGTTAACGGTTTGTTTCAGTAGGAATTTTGGACTCAATCATTCCATTAACTTCTGCTGAGGATTGATAAAAATGGACTAAAGGGGCTCAAGTCAAAGTTAGATATTTAAATACCCGCTGTTGGAAACCTTCACAATAACTCAATTTATTGATGGCAATGGGCTATGTCTTGGGCTCTGACAAAATCTTTTTCTGGTACTTCAATAGAAAGATGGCACTGTGGTTTGAATATCACTCCCTCCCAAATTCATACGTTAAAACTTAATCCCCAGTGTGATAGTGTTAAGAGGTGGGGCCTTTGGGAGGCGATTGGGTCATGAGGGCTCCACTCTCACGGATGGGATCAGTGCCCTTACAAAAGTGGTTTGAGGGAGCCCCCTTCCCCTTCTCCTATGTGAAGCACCATCTTTGAAGCAGGGAGTGAGTCTTCACCAGACACCACATCTGCTGGCACCTTGATTTTGGACTTTTCAGCCCCCAGAATGGTGAGGAATAAATTTCTGTTGTTTATAAATGACTCGGGAAAGGTAGCCTGTGTGCAAAACGTCAGTTGTATTGTCAGCCTTCCCTGCTCCTCCTCCCTCTCTGAGGTCTGTTTTTACAGCACCCGCCACTCTTTCTTTTCGTAAATGCTCCTTCACACGCTACAATTACGGAATTTGCATGGAATAGACATTTTATTGTTGACTCCATTCTTGCCATGGATGATTTGGATCCAGGAGTGGGCTTCCAGTCCAGCCCAATTAGAATTCTTCCCTGAGAGTTTTGCAAACTGAAGCAGGGGGAGAGATAGAATCCCCAGATGGTGGCAGAGCTGTGAGACAGAAGACATGGAAGCAGCCGGTGGCCATATTTTCAACACATGGAAGAAGCTGATTGGAGAGAACAGCATATCCAGGTAGAGAGAGGCACAGACAAAAGATAGAGAGTCCCAGAGGGTGCAAATTTCTGTTTCCTGTTGTACTTGAGCTCTTGCTGAATATAGGTCTCTTGTTGCTACATGTCCAGATTTCTAATAGATTCCTCCTTTGCTCAAGCTAGTTTGATTGGGTTGCTGCCACTTTCAAGTAAAAGAGTCTTGAATCACAGAGCCTGAAAAATATAAGCCAGGGAGAAGTATTTAGGGACTAGGAAAAGCAAGTTGGTTCTGTTATATCAAACAAGCTTGTCTTATTCAAAAAAGTTGGCCATTTGTTTGAGTGCAGTGTTACTCCACAAAATAGTAGGCCCACAGTAAGGGTGTGATTAAAATCTCATTAGTGTCTGCATGAATCTGTTGTGTAGGATCCATAAAAAATATTAAATGAAAACTTGCCACATATGTGATTAATATTTTGTTCATTTAAGTTTTCTCTCTTCTCTATTCTGCTACATGGAACTCCCTGACTGGAGGAATTTAAAGAAGAATTTGGGTGCAACTATTATGCCACTCAAACCATCATTTCATGTTACAGTGGGATTCATACTGTGCAAGGTAGATGAGAGGCAAAGCAGCTTCTTTTCCTTGGGAGCAATCCTGGATTTTCTGTAGATATTTACTAATAAGTTAGACAAGGACACATTTATAACTTCTAAATTATTTTTATTCTATAAGATAGCATCCTGAGGCATTTTGCAGCCCCTTGCTAATAAGCACAGGATCTGAGTCCAAGTCCAGGGCCCTCATGAATTATGCATCTTACCACATGATGTCTGCTCCACTCGGCCCACCGGCTCTTGAGAACATAGATTCTGCTCCCAATGTGCATTTCTAATATCTTTCTTCCCACCGTCTCACCTTGACTTTGTACTGTGCTTCCCAGGTAGCTGTGGCAGAGAGGATTAAATCCTAGACTAGAAATCTGGAGATAAAAAGGGGCTTTGCTATTTATTTGTTTCAGAAACTTAGGAAAATTAATCTTGAGCCTCTTGTGTTCTTTGGAATGAAGAAATAATACCAACCTTCTAGAGTTGTTATGTGACAAAAATTTACTAGTCAATTAATTCAAAAATATTTACTGAGTGATCGTTATATAAGAGACACTTTTTTGGGAGCTAGCAGTGAACAGAACTTCAACTCCCTCCCTACCTAAAGCTCATAGTCTAATGATAGAGACAGACCACAATGGGAAAGACACACTCTATGTCAGAGAATGACAAGTGTTAAGGAAGAAAGCAAAACAGAGAAAAGTATTTGGAACTGCATAGGAGGGCTTCAACTTTGGAAATGTGGCTAGGGAACCCCTCACTGAGGAGGCTGTATTTGGGTAAAGACTGGAAGGAAGGGGAGACCAAGCCATTCAGGCATCCGGGGTAAGAGCTTCTCGGTGGAGAGAGCCACGTGAGTTAAGGTTCTAAGGAGGGACCGTGCATGGTGTGCTGGAAGAATAGAAAGGACTTCATCCCTGGCTGGGGTGTAGTGTGATGGAGAAAAGATCATGGTGGCCTTCCTAGGTCCCTGCAATGTCTTTGGCCTTTACTTTGACTAAGATGCGAAGCTATCGGAGGGTTTGCCACAATTGCCTTCAATATGCCTAGACCAGCTCTGGCATGCAGCAGGTGTTCAGTAAATGCTTGCTGGTTGAACTAAGGGTTTGATTTGTTCTTAACCTTCTGCTTCCACTTTCAGCAGGAGCATGAAGGATTGGGGCCATGGCCACATCATGTTATGGTTTTTCCAAGGTGTGCTAAATCCTTCTGAATTTCCCAGCGATGCCTGCAGCAGCTTGCTGCTATTTCATCTCTGTTGTTATTTCTTTCAAAGGCTGGAGGGGGAGTCAAAGCTGGCTTAGAACTTGCAGTGCAGTAGATTGATATTTTTACCAATAACCCATTAGTATTTTAATATATTTCCTGAAAGCAAATAGGAAAGTCATCATATTTCCTCTCTATCAACATGGCTAGGAGCTTGTTAAATATATTTACCTAGTAGTTTTCGAGTCATTATGGAAGTTAATTATACAGTGCTCAAGAGAGCATAAAAATAGAAAAACAAAGTGAGTTGATCAGAGAGGAAGAATCACACCTGCTAGTTTTCTTGCATGACCTTGATCTTGAGATAGAATTGTAATGAGAGAGAAGTTGGTTGATAATGTTGAAAGTGAAGTTTCCACTCCCTCTGTGTTCACAGATGTTCTGAACCAGCTCCACTCATCCCTGAGAAAATCAGAAAATTAAGGTTAGAGATGTGCGCAAATGAGCACTTGCTATTCAAAACAATAATTTAAAAAAACTCCCTTGATACAGTAAGCAAACAAAAAACCAGCTGTGAAGTTCTTGTTTTCATTTTGTTTTAGGAAGACATTAAACCAACACTTGCTAGTTCTGAGTCTTGCTAGTTGACGACTGTTCCAGCTCCTAAACCTGAATTTAATTTAGTCCTTTATTTAACTGATGTGTCCGTCAGTACCATAGGTGTTAGTCAAGGTTCTCCAGAGAAAGAGAACCAATAGGAGATAGACACATACATACATACATAAGGTGAGAAATACATGACACACATCTCATTATATATGACATAACAACCTATAGATCATATATATAATGAGATTTATTGTAAAGAATTGGCTCATGGCGTCAAGGAGGCTGAGAAGTCCCATGATCTGCCATCTGCAAGCTGGAGACTCAGGAAAGCCAGTGGTGTGAATTCCAGTCTGAGCCCAAAGGCCTGAGAACCAAGAATACCAATGGTGTAAGTCCCAGTCCTAGGGCAAGAGGTGATGGATGTCCCAGATCAAGTGGTTCGGCAGGGAGACAGAATCCAGCTGTCCTCCACCCTTTGTTCTATACAGGTTTTCCCTGGGTTGGGTGATGCCCACCTGTATTGAAGGGGGCTGACTGTTTTACTGAGCCCACCAATTCAATGCTAATCTCTTTTGGGGACACTCTCACAGACACGCCTAGAAATAACGTTTAGCCAGATAGCGGGGCATCCCATGGCCCAGTCAAGTAGGCACATAAAATTAACCATCACTCTATATTTCATTTATTTAGCACACTTATTTTTCTCTCTCTATTTTCTTCACCTGTGAAATAATAAGACCTACTGACTATTTGGTGACCACTGTGTCACAAGAATTTTCAGAGTACAGAATATATTTAGAATGAAAAATAATCTATAATTCAGTTGAAGAGGATGAATTTCACAGCTATAAAAATCTTTTTTATGATATGACTTATGGTCATGGTGACAATTATATTCATCAAATGTGTTTGCAACAAATAGGAGTAAACATCTCTGAAATCATAGTTTACTTTTTTCAAAATAAACACACTTATTAGTAATGTCTATGAAATATTATATTGTTTCTAATACATCTATGATTTTTACATTTCATGGTAACCGTGAGAATGAAATTTGTTCAAATGGTGGATAAAAAAGAAAATTGAAGTAAATAAGATTAAGGAGTAGGGAATATATGAGATTTATATTACTCTAGACCAGATAATTATGATCTAACGCATTTAAATTGGACTCCATGAAAACTGGTCTTTTAAGAGTTGCCTAGGTGAGACTAATTTGTGCTCAATGAATTTTAGAAATTTTTTAATTTCCTTACATTTTGTTAAAAGCCTGACTAATTGGAGGGAAATATGATTCAGCATATTGTATGAACATTTATTCTGCTGAATTGAAGTTGGGAGGAATGTATTTGTCTATTTAAATATATTATCAGGTTTGCCCGCACCCCACCCAGCCTCTGGCAAAAGCACTCTCCTTCTCATTAGGAAGGTGCCCCTGCCTCTATTCTCACTACAGGATTCAGTGCATACATCTTCTTTCTTTCTTTCCTTTTTTTTTTTTTTTTTTCTGTTTTTCTTCTCATGGGACATTTTCTTCCCTGCCAAAGTGACTGGATGAGGAGTAGGTAACTATTCTGAGCTAGGACAGCCACGGTACCCAATCCCACAGCCACAGGCATTGATTTGGGAGGAGACATATATGACCCAAACTGACCCAAATCGGAGTCTTCCTCCATTTATTTAATTAATTAATTAATTAATTAATTAATTTATTTATTTTCAAGACAGAGTCTCGCTTGGTTGCCTGGGCTAGAGTGCCGTGATGACAGCCTAGCTCACAGCAACCTCAAACTCCTGGGCTGAAGCGATCCTCCTGCCTCAGCCTCCTGAGTAGCTGGGACTGCAGGCTTGTGCCACCATGCCCAACTAGTTTTTCTATTTTTAGTAGAGATGGGGTCTTGCTTTTGCTCATGCTGGTCTCTAAAGTCCTGACCTCAAGCAATCCTCCTGTCTTGGCCTCCCAGAGTGCTAGGATTACAGGTGTGAGCCACTGCTCCTGGCCTATATATGTATATCTATATATATATTTTTAATGGGAGCTAATGAAAGAATAGTAGTCCCTCTTGGAGGCCAGGAGTTGTAGGAACCCGTGTGTCCTGTGTGGAAGAAGTAGGGCTGTATAGTGGATAAGGAATGAATGGTCAGGAAAGAGGGGAAGCAGAGTGAGAGTCCTGAACTTGAATCAGCCCTTGGTTCCACCTGTCCTGGAGACCTGATCCCATCCATATTCTTTCTGGTAGTTGGAACTGGTGCTTTCTTTTGGGCTGAGATTAAGAATGACTGAGGCCTAACATCTTGGTCATTGTCATATTGTATCTCTGACTGCATGGAGGCTCGACAATATTTTTCACATTCATTGAAACATTTTGGAAAGCCCCCAAATGAGTTAATTTTCTTAGATTGAGTCCAATACTTAAATTACTTGTGTTTATTAATGATGCTTTAAAATCGCTTATTTATGTTTGTCTTTCATTCAGATGCACCCAAATATGCTGGGTATGTAGTAGATAATCTTAGGCAGAAGTTGAAATTGCAAACAAACAGTCTATATGGACGGAAGTTTAAAATATGACCTTTAAATTTTTAGTGTGTATTTTTGTATTGCTAGTTCTCCTTCTATATAACTTTCTCTTTATAAAGAGAATTTCCTGCTCTGATAACCAACAAGGATTTATACCTGTATCTGAGCACTTTTATTGTGCCACATATATTTGTTGTCATGTAGAAACATAAAATATGTATTATTTCTCTCTCTCTCTCTCTCTTTCTCTCTTTCTCTCTTTCTCTCTCTCACACACACACACACACACACACACACACACACACACGTACTCACACAGATGCCTGCAATGAAACCCACGTGATGCAATTTACCGTGACTGAAACTAAGACTATCTCCACTTTAATCATTGGCTCTTTGCAAAATGTTCTAATGATATAGGCAAGCTCACTGGCATATTCTGTAAAAGTCAATTTAGTTTATTTTTGTCACAAAAATCCACTTTTTGTTTTTATCTTGTGCTGTTGTTTATGCTGGTCATTTCTGAAAACAATTATCATCTGTGGTTTGCGAGGAGTCTGTTGAAGCATCCCACAGTCATTAATGTTCATATGGAGATAGACATGGTGCCATCTTTGACATCAACAGACGTAGCATTTTCATGTCATACAGAAAGTAATGGTGCCTGACATTTCTGGGTTGAAAGTCTCTCTTTGTTTCTTGCACTAATGGACATAGACTTTGTGGCCTTCCTGTTCACTTCAAGATTGTGCATAAATGTTTCTATACAAATAGGGAGGTTTCATGTTATTATTTTATGAAAGTTGGGACATAAAGGTGAAGGGAGAAAGTCTCCAAACAAACCAAAGATGATTTTAAAAATAGTTTAAATTCTGTGTATCAAAAATAGAATCATGATATATGTAGTAACATTTGCCATTTGCTTCCCCCCCCCCTTTTTTTTTTTTTGCCAATGGTGAGTTTGTATGACATTGCCATAAAGGACCAATGGACTGAGTAATTCTAAGTAGAGGTATTCAAACAGCTGGACTACCCTGATTCCCTAGTATCATTTCATATTTAGGTGATATTAGGTGTTGAGGATGGAATGAAACCCAATTACGTGATTCTGAAGAAAAAGCTCTCATAATGTCAATAGGCAGTATTAGCACCCAGGATTCCCAACAAGTCCACTTTGGCCACCTCCCATTTTCTAGGGAAGTGCGATCATGTTAAGGTGACTTGTGATTTTTGTTACCTGAATTTTTACAGGTTGGGGAATCACTTACAACAGAAAGAATTAGCAGTCGAATACAGTACAGTTGTGGGTTGAAGTAGATACTGTTTATATCCTGGAAGAGAAAGCGGCATTTTAATTTCTTAAATATAATTTGAGTGATATCTTCTAATACTGTAAAATCTTGAGGCTGATTGGCTATTCCATCCTCACACAGTGCGGTAGGATGAGGGGGCTTTGAGATGGTGGACGCAGGTGGGTGAAGGTCCAGATGAGCTCTAAAAAAACCAACCAAACAAAAGAATTTTTATTGAGATTTTTCTGATCATAAGCCTTAATTTGTATATTTTGTTTTTCAAGGTTTTAATATTTATTTATTGTGAAGTTGTTTTAATACCAATACAAATATTTTAGCTTTATTAAAGGAATATATGTTTGTGTAGAAAATTTAGAATACTCAAAATTAAAAATCAGAAAAATAGTGCTACTCATTATCTCATCTTCTAGAAATAACGATTGTTAAAATAACGATAACTACTTTTAGTCACTTTTCTATGTAAAGGCACACTAAAAAAATCAATCTTTTAATCATATATATATTATGGCATTATTTCCTTTTCTGCTTTTTAAATATGAAGATATAATAAACATTGCTCAACAAGAACTATAATAGCCACATTGTATTTTATCCTATGAATATACGAAACTTTAATTTTGTTGTTTTGGAAAACTTAACAAAGTTTACAGTTATTTGCTGTATAAAATGTGCTCTAGGTTATATTTTGGTAGCAATTTGGCAATATCTGTTATAGTTGAAGCTGTGTATGTCATATAACCTTGCAGTGTAATTTGATTTATATACTTGAGAGAAACTCTTCCTTTGTGTTGTTAAAGGAGAAGTGTACATTGCTGCCTTGTTTATAAGACATAGCTAATTGTTGTGTCACTAGGGTATTATATAACAAATTGTGGTTTGTTTATACCATGGAATAATATATAGACTTGCACAGTGAGTACAGCACACAGTAAGTAGAGTATGATGAGTGTGCATTGAACAAACTAGATCTATACCAAGTCAACGTGGATGAAACCCCAAAACTTAAGGTTAGGGTCAAAAAGAAAGTGGCAAAAGGATTCCTAGTTTATCATTTATAAAAAATTTAAAAACATAAAATTACTATATATGGTTTATCCCAGCAGCACATCCCCCCACCCCATAGTCTTCCCCACTGATGCTAGAGATGAAATATCCGTGTTCTTATCTAAAGCCAATTCTCCCACTTGTACACGAAATCAGAGCCCTTTCCCTGCTCAGGGGCTTTGCTCCAGAGATTCTCCCACCATCTTCTGCACTGTACATTTTTCCTGCTCTCTTGGACCATATCCATCATTTATAAAACAAAACAAAAACTCTCTAAATCCCTCTCGTCCCATGGTATTTTGTTCATTACCTTCTAAAATACTAGAGACTGTGTCACTAAGTATATCGCTTATTGTCTGTCTCCCCCTAACTTGAATGTAAACTCCATCTCCATCAGAGCAGGGATTGCCGTCTCTTTGTTCCCTCATGTATCCTAGACATCTGCAAAAACCCCAGTGTATACAGCGGGCTCTCGACCAATACTGGGAGACAGACAGTAAGAACATGAATACATCATGGGTGTGATGAACAACAAATTTAGAATAGTGGTGTCTTGGAGGATGTAGAAAAGGGGAAAATATGAGGAGCTCCAGCTGTATGTAATATTTTATTTGTTAAAATAGGAAATAAAAGAAAGTCTTTCAGAAAATATGACATAATTTTAATCCTTATTAAAGCAGGCTTTTAAAATTTTATGCATTTTTAACATATTCCTATGTAAAAAAGATATTATGATGAATATCTTTGTACATGAATCTTCCTTATTTTTTATTATTTCCTAGAGATAGATTTTTAAGGAACTCAATTGTAAGAATACAAAGACTTTGAGATTCACGATATGTGTTAAGCAGCCGTGTATGAGAGGCTTGTTTTACCCCAATCTCACCAAGAATAAGTACAATAATCATTACCTTTTATGGAGTGCTTATTACAGACAGGTATTGTTACTTCATGTAAGTACCTCATTTAATCCTTCCAACAACTCTGTGAAATTGGCACTATTATTATCCCTATCTTTTGGATGAGGAAGTTAAGCCATAGAGACATAAATTGGCTTGTCCAAGTCACTCAACTTAAAAATGACAGAACCAGTCCTTAAATTCATATCTGTATTGCACCAAAGTTAATGTCCTTAACCCCAGGGCATCATAAAATTTTTGCAAATCTGATATGTAAAAAATTACCTCATGGTTTTAGGCAAACATTTTTCTCCCTAAAAGAATACTTATAGAGTTATTCCTATTCTTAAAATTCAAATTTTGAAAATGTTACTTCAAAATATGTTTCTTTCCCTTAATTTTCTCTGGAACACAGTGAGCCATTTTGAACTGTAGTCTGAGATCTTATTTCACTTTCATTTCTGTTTATTACTTCTTTCCCAATTGCCCTAGCTATTTTCCTCAATATCTATTATTTTCTTTCATTTTATAATATCTCTATTTTCTTGTTCTCTATATTTTTGAAAAACTTATAAGGTCTGTCTTCTACGAGACTAATTTGACTTTCTTTTGTTTTCTTTTAAACAACTTCTAATGGAGGTTGAAGCCTGGTAATTTAATGTCCTCTAAATTCATCTTTATCTCATCCAAGTCCTTTTGCTTTTCAGATCTTAGTGTTTTAACCTCATCCTACTTTTCAAACACATCACCTGATTGTCCCCTTTTGGCTCTCTTTATGGAGATGTCTGCCTATATTTTCTGGAAGATGTCAAATGTTAAAAATGATTTTACTTCTGGTTCCTGTGATATTTGATAAAATGGTTTCAAACATCATTCCATCCTCTGGATCATCATGATGAAATTTCCTTTTCTTTGTTAGGTTTATTTTTCCATAGATTCCTGTTGATTTCTCTTACATGTACAAATCACAGATGTGAAGCAATTTATTCAATTTATCTTGACTTCTGTCCATCTTCTTGGCTGCAGGATGAACTCGCTCCTCAGGTTTGTAGCTGGGCAGCCAGCCAGAGGGCCTAGATTTCAGAATATCAGGTTTAGCAATTTTTCTTGAGTAAGCCCTGTTGTACAAAGATGAGATATTTGTTCACCATCACCTCTCTTCATTACCCTTTATCTGGGTTCCCTGGCATGTGGAAGCAATGATTTCATTAAAAATTACATTTCTCATCATGCACTGCTGACCCCATTTTTTAATCTTTAAGATTTTGCTCACAAATGCTTTAATTTTTTGAAATTCAATGAAAGCTGCTAAACAAATCTTCCTTATTGTTTTTTTTTCTTCAAACAATAAGAACATTTATTAACTGACATCATAGAAAGTCCAGAGATGAAGTGAGCTTCAGAACAGGTTGATCCATCAGTTACCAAACCAAATCACCAAAGATTCAGTTTCTTTCTGTTTCTCAACATTTTTGTACACAAATAATAATAAAATCAAGAACTCAATACCATTTACAGTAACTGAAAAAATATGTATATTTTTTCAGGGTGATATGTCTTCATAGAATGAGTTAAGGAGGATTCCCTCCTTCTTGATGTTATGGAATAGTTTCAGTAGAATAGCTGTTACCAGTTCTTCTTTTTGGGTCTGATAGGATTCACCCATAAGGGTTTTCTTAACACTTTACTGAGTATTATGTCTCACATGGCTGAGAAAAAATGACCAGAGAACTATAAGCTGAACAATTAGCAGAATTTATACAGAGTTTGGGAATTGTATGTTCCAACTAGTCAGAGTAGAGTTCACCCATCAGGACATTAAGTAGAGACCCCAGACTGGTCATAACTTAACAGTGGTGCTGAAATATTCCTGGAGAAAAGGCTACTCCAGACCTAAACTAGAAAATCTTACAAAAAAGCTTTGAAGGGCTCAAAGTGCTGTGCAGGTAAATTAACTGCCTGCTAAAACAAAGCCTTAAATTCTTCAAAAGATACCAAAAATTCAAAGACTCTATAACATCTTCAGGATCTAATAAAACTGATGCATATTCCTGTATCTCTTTTGTTCTGAGTAGCTCCTTCCTTTCTGAAACTCTGGTGAGAATGATGTTTCTGAAACATCATTCCTCCTGAACTCAGATCTCCATCTCCTTGACTCAGCAAGTTTGTGTGGTTCAATTTAAATTCCACCTTGATACCAAATCCAGGAAAAGACACAACAAAAAAAGAAAACTATAGACCAATATCCCAGAACTAAACAAAATTGAAACCAATAAAATGATAGAAATGGTAAATGAAATGAAAAGTTGGTTTTTTTGAAAAGTTAAACAAAATCAATAGACCACTAGCTAGATTAATCAACAAAAGGATTCAAATGAACTCAATCAGAAATGAAAAAGAAGACATTATATCTGTTACCACAGAAATACAAAAGATCATCCGAGACTACTATGAACATCTCTAAGCACACAAATAATGAAATCTAGAGGAAATGGATAAAATTTTGGAAATGCACAATCTCCCAAGCTTGAATCATGAAGAAATAGAAATCCTGAACTTATCCATAACAAGTAGTGAGATTGAATCAGTAATAAAAATATTCCAATAAAAATAAGCCCATGACCAGATGGGTGAAGTCTACCAGACCTGCAAAGAAGAACTAGTAACTATTCTACTGAAACTATTCCATAATATCAAGAAGAAGGGAATCTTCCTAATAAAATTACTAGATATGTCAAGAGGCAGGAACCTGTAACCAAGAAGAAAATCAGTCAATAGAAATAATTGAGATGATGAAACTGGCAAATGAGAATGTTAAAACAGATATTATAACAATGGAGAAGTATTTAAAGGAAAATATGAACATAACAAGAAGAAAAATAGGAGATGTAAAAGATAACCAAATGGAACTTCCAGAGACTAAAATCATAATTTTGAAATAAAAGTTTCACTGGGTGGTATGAAAAGCTAGCAGGTTCTGTTCTGCTGTTGAAGACAGATCAGTGAACTTGAAGCCATAAATAAAAGAATAAAAAAGAAAGCATATAGAGAAAAAAAAAAGACTTAAAAAATGAATTCTCAGGTACCTGTGGGATAATATTAAGTGGTCTAACATATATGTAATTAGAGTCTCAAAAAAAAAAAAAAAAGGAAAAAAGACAGTGGGAAAAGATTTGCTTGGAGAGTTAATGGCCAGAATTTTTTCAAATTCCGTGAAAAATATAAACTCATAAATCCAGGAAGCTCAACAAATCTCAAGCAGAACACACATACATATTCACATAAAACACAACATGGCCCATAATAATCAAATAGCTGAATATCAGTGATAAAGAGAAAAAATGTTAAAATTGGCCTGATTGAAAGAGACATACTTTGTACAGTGTAGGGATTCTCAACCTTAGCACTATGGAAAATTTGGGCTGGATAATTCTGTGTTGTGGATGCTGTCCTTTTCACTGTACGATGTTTAGCAGCATCCTTAGCTGCTACCCAATACATGGCAGAAACAACACCCCTAGTGACCATCAAAAATGTCTCTAGGCATTGTCAAATGTTCCTTGGGGAGACAGTTGCCTCACATTGAGAATCATTGTGTATAGCTATGGTCCCCAACACCTGGGCCATGGCCCAGTATGGGTCTGTGGCCTTTAGGAAGTGGGCCACACAGCAGGAGGTGAGCAGTGGGCCAGTGAGCAAAGTTTTGTCTGTTTTTTTGCAGCCACTCCCCATCGCTTGTATCATTGCATAAGCTCTGTCTCTTGTCAGATCAGCGGTGGCATTAGATTCCCATAGAACCATGAACCCTACTCTTAACTGCACATGCAGCGATCTAGGTTGCACATTCTTATGGGACTCTAATGCATGATGATCTGAGGTGGAGCTGAGGCAGTGATGCTGGCTCTGGGGAGCAGCTGTAAATACAGATTATCATTAACAGAGAGGTTTAACTGCACGTTAAATGTAATGTGCTTGAATCATCCTGAAACCATTCCCCCAACTTCAGTGTGTGAAAAAATTGTCTTCCATGAAACCAGTCCCCGGTGCCAAAAAGCTTGGGTATAGGACCAAAGATAAAAATGATCACACACTTCTTATGAGAAATTTTCAGGCCAGAAGACAATGGTACAATATTTTTAACATGTTGAAAGGAAAAATAAATCTTTCAAAAACTGGAATTCTGTATTTTTTAAAATTATCCCTTGAAAAATTTTTATTTCAATAAAACTAAAGGTAAGAGAATTTATTGCCAATAATCTTGCACTACAAGAAGTGTTAAAGTTTTTCAAGCTAAAGGAGAATGATACCAAATGGAAACATATTTATAAAGAAATGGTACATATGTAGGTAAATATAAAGGACTTTTTTCATTCATTTTTTTTCATTTCTTTAAAATGTCCTTGAACTTTTGAAGCAAAAATAATCATGTATTTTGTGAGAGGTGAAAAGGTATGGATCCTGTTTCAGTCTTCTACATGTGGCTATCCAATTTTCCCAGCACCATTTATTGAATAAGGATTCTTTTCCCCAGTGTATGTTTTTGTCAGCTTTGTCAAAGATTAGATGGCTATATGAGGATGGTTTTATATCTGCATTCTCAGTTCTGTTCCATTGGTCTATGTCTCTGTTCTTGTGCCAATATCATGCTGTTTTAGTTACTATAGCCTTGTAGTATAGCTTGAAGTCCTGTAAATTGATGCCTCCTAATTTGTTCTCTTTGCATAAGATTGCTTTTGCTATATGGGGTCTTCTCTTGTTCCATATAAAGCATAGAATTATTTTTTCTAGATCTGTGTAAAATCATGTTGGTATTTTAATAGGAATTGTATTGAATCTGCAGATCACTATGGATAGTACAGACATTTTAACAATGTTGATTCTGCCGATCCATGAGCTTGGTATGGTTTTCCACCTATTTATGTCCTCTGCTATTTCCTTTCTTAGTGTTTCGTAGTTCTCCCTGTAGAGTCTTTCACCTCCTTAGTTAAATATATTCTTAGGTATTTTATTTTCTTCGTTGCTATTGTGAAGGGTATTGAGTCTTTGATTTGGTTCTCAGTTTGACTGTTGGTGGTGGAATGCTCTAATAAGCTCAATCAGGAATGAAAAAAGAGAAATTACAACTGATACCATGGAAATACAAAGTAT